>CM055071.1:42307417-42349917 GCA_029204045.2 Tillandsia leiboldiana | reverse complement strand
ATCACGAGCGAAAGAGGAAATTTTCACTATATATGTCGAAAAGAGGAAATACAAGAGTTCTTTTTCGTACAACTTCGCTTGATCTCTCTAGGGCAAACAAAAGAGAAAAGCTCGAGCCCTTCGCTTCCACCACAGACATCCACAAAATTTTTCGTCGCACCGCGAAGCCGTCGGCGAATCGAAATCATAATATCGAAGTGATTTCGGAGTCACATGTAACAAAAATATTTTACTATAATAATTTGTGCTGTTGTGGTAATACAAATTATATTATTTATTCATTTATCGTCACAAAATATATAGCAATGATTCTAAAAAAAACATTATTGTAACTAATAGTTATCAATTATTATTTATTATTGGGAAAAAAAAATGGATTTCTAGTAGTGGACCCATTTGCATCCCCACAAACTAATTTCGTTTTAGTTAATTCCTACTATCTTAGATGGTACCCATTGAGGATCATAATATATTCTAATTAAGTAGTGAAATAAATTATTTAGAGTCAATAAATTACTTGACAATTTGAAAACATTAATTATTCCATTACAAATATAAGTTCCTCCATCTTGTTCCTAATTATGTAGAAATTTTATGCTCGAAATTTGTCGACGAAAAAAATTAAAATGATTCAAGTGAGCGACTAATTATGTTAAATTGAAATAAATCGTGTCGGATCGTTGTTACTGACTATTAATTTCAAAAGCTCGAGCTGATAGAAATACATAATTAATTTACTTAAAATATACGACTCGATCCAACTAATTTTATACTACTTTAAACATTACTCACTCCAATCCAACTTCATATCATTTCGAATGTGATTTGATTCAACCTGATCTCCTGCCACATGATAGAATACTGGTCTACTGTTTATTTATATGTGAATTTGGTTCTTTGTCAATCAAATTAGAAATATTAAGAAACACATTTCATCTTTTAGGATAGAATTAAAATTAACCTTACTATATGTAAACCTAGTACAAGCCACAACTGTGGAAACATGTCGAATGAAACTTACGTGAATGTGATTGGTCGTGGAAACATGTGGAGGCGCTTAGTTGCGGTTGGTACGTACATCTCATGAAGTGAAATGAGGTACCCTACAAATTTTTTAGAGCAATGCTACATGTACACCCCGAAGGGGTGTACATCATACACCTCCACCATTTTAATGGTGGCGATATTTTTTACGGGTCACATCAAGTGACCCATCATCACACCCCCACCCTTAGATGGGTGGGGTGTATGATGTACACCCCGAAAGGGATGTACACATAGCATTTTCCAATTTTTTAAAGGGCAATACTACATATACACCGCAAAGGGGGGCAGGGGTTGTACATTTTATACTCATCATCTAATGGTGGCGGGTCACTTCATAATTTGTAATATTACAATAAAATTAGACTATAGCGATACTTTTAAGTATTTCTAAAATCTAAAAAAAGTATCGCTGAAAAAAATACCAACACTTATTGTAAGTGTTGCTATATGTGTCGTCGCTAGAGTGTATGGCGACACATTTTTGTAATGTGTTCCAAAAATGTATCCCTATAACTTAATTTTGGATATAAATGGAATATAGATAGGACACTTATACAAAAATGTTATAAACATGTGTTCCTATAATCTAATTTTGTTGTAGTGTGAAGTGATCCCTCACCGCACCCCATCCATTAGATTGGGTGGGGTGTGGGATGTACACCCCACAAGGGGTGTACAACTAGTATTTTCTTTTTTAAAAATCGTGTGTGTGTGTGTATATATATATATATATATAATCCGGCTACTATACTATTAATAGTACCAAATTATTGGTGCTATATATCAAGTTTTCTACCCTTAGATCAAACCCTTTGATCATTTTCATCCATTAAATTTTACTATTTTTCCAACCACCTATTAAACCCAAGGAGCCCACTATCTTCTCAACCACATATCTTTTAATCCAAGGGTTAAAAACTTAATAGTACCAATGACTTGGTACTATTAATAGTATTCCAACCTAGCTATATATATATATATATATATACACACACACACACACACGAGAGAGAGAGAGAGAGAGAGAGAGAGAGAGAGAGAGAGAGAGTTGAGTTGAAATGCTATTAAGTAACAAACGGGCTTCGTTATCATCCATTTATTTTCGATAATGAAGCTTTCAAATTGACGATCGATACCGTTGAATTTGATCTAAATAATTTAAACTATCTGAAAATTAAATTTTATATTTTTTTTATATTTTTTTCTTGTCCATCAAGTGAATACAAAAATGAACGCCTGAAAATAAATATCCTTAAAAAAAATGAGGATAGAAATTTTGTAATCAAGATCGAGAGTATAGATCTTATTTTAAATAGTTTTAAAAAAAATTTAATCAAAAATTTAATTGACTTAGATTTTATTTACACCGTAAAATGAGCAACCACCTCTTATCTATCATTAAAATTACAAATTTGGTAATTTTTTTATCATTAGGTTAATAATGTTGAAAATATTTAAAATTTGATTTCTAGATATTTTTAATGGCATAGATTATCTTCAACCGTGCCAATTGTCGATTTAGAAATTCTATCATCGAAAACAAATAGGTGGCAGCATAGCCCGTTTGCTATTGATAGCATTCCAGCACTACAAGAAAGTTAATATTTAAGGACACTTATTTGTATACTTAATAATATTTAAAAGCGTCTCAATATAATCTAGCGTCGTATTTGAAAGCGTCGGAAAATGAAGAGTCGTCACGTATATACCGATGGTTATGTTAAGCGCTGGTAAAATATGTTATAACACTTTAAAGGGTTAAAATTTTTTAAAATTCTGACGTTTTGAAGCGTCAAAAAATTAAAAATAATAATAAAATTCATCATTTAATAATTATTTTAATATAATAAATAATTCATATGACGATATTTTTTGAAGCATCGGTATTCTCTATATTATAGAAATACTTAGAGAAACTTATTCTAAGCGTAGTCTAAAAACCGTTTTTATATTAAATTTTTTTTTATAGTGCAGCTTTTATATATATATATATATATATATATATATATATATATATATACACACATGGCACTACAATAAAATTAGATTATAGGGACATATGTTGTGACACTTTTGTATAAGTGTTTTATCTATATTCCATCTATATCCAAAATTAGATTATAGGGACATATTTTTAGGACATATTACAAAAATGTATCGCTATACACCCTAACGACGGCACATATAACAATACTTACAATAAGTGTCGGTATTTTTGTCAGCGACACTTTTTTAGATTTTAGAAACACTTAAAAATATCGCTATAGCTTAATTTTGTTGTAGTGTGGGCATTAAATTTTGAGTATTTTATGTGTATGCATGGTTGGATCAAATGTTAATTTTTTGATTTATAACGTTCAACCAAAATCTAGTGCATGTATCAATGCATGTATCAGGGTGTCTGAATTTATGTGGGTGACAATAAATGTAATATGCGTGGAGTTTATTGCACCACGTTTAGGGCCCTTATTAATAGCATGATCCTTACATTTACAAATTAAGGACACATTAAATAATAACAGGTTACCTAGGAACATTAATTACACAAGAGGAATACATTAATATATATTATTGTGGTTAATATATATTAGGCTATATCTAAATGACCCAAAAAAAAAAAAAAAAGCCTTTACATCATATATAATCCGAGTCTCAAGCATGCTAGATTAATTTCGAATGTTGAATTCAGATTTATAAAACTTTATAAAAAACAAGTTAGTGAATAAAAATATTTATACATTTCACTACAACAAAATTAGATTATAACGATATAATATATCGGTATACACTCTAACGACTGTACATATAGCGACACTAATAATAAATATCGGTACTTTTTTTAGCAGTATTTTTTAAAAATTTTAAAGACACTTAAAAATATCGCTATAATATAATTTTATTATAATATTTTAATAAAATAAAATAATACAAACTAAATAAATTATCTAATAAATTATCAATTTTGATATCAAGCTATATAGTAGGCCTAGTGAAGTTTCGCATTCAAACTAGAAGGTCGTCGTACCATTTTGTGTCAACTGACACAATAATCAAAATATAAATTTTTTTTTAAAAGAGAGAAAGATAATATGCTATTTTTTTTATATTTTTAAAAAAAAATATTGAAATTTTAGGATGTCGAAAATATATGATTCATTGTAACGATCCGGCCCACTAGCAATAATAATTCGTTGGATACGAAACCATAGCCCAAAATACTTAAGCCTAGTTATTATTACTAATGTCCATGTCTCATATAAATTCAATCATAATTCCATGCATAACCGATGTGGAACTATTGGGAGCGTCACAGACTCCCCCGTTTAGGCCTGACGTCCTCGTCAGTCCAAACACGCCTAAGATCACCAGACGATGTGAGACTTGTCTCGCTAGCCCTGCCATCTAGATCCAGGCTCAGCCAAGACTCGCCACACACTTCCGGCCGGTTAATGGCTCCGATACCAAATGTAACGACCCGGCCCACTAGCAATAATAACTCATTGGGACCAAACCACAGCCCAAAATACTATAGCCGGATTAAGAGATTTAGTCCTATTATATCATTTATATATAGGACTAATCCAAATTCCGGGGGTGTCACATTCTTCCCCCCTTTAAGCCCTGACGTCCTCGTCAGGCTCAAAAACACTCACAAGCACCAGGCGATGTGAGACTCGTCTCGCTAGCTTTAGCCGACCATGTGGAGAGTTACACTCCACCCACAACGGTCATTAGCCGGGGAGTCTCGCTCTACTCGCTATATAACCCTGGTGAATGGCTCTGATACCAACTGTGACGCCCCACTTTTCAGGGGGTCACCCATCCTAGAACTACTCTAGCTTTAGCACACTTAACTCTCATAACCTCTTGAACTTGCTACCATCCAAAATGTTATAGCCGGGTTAAGAGATTTAGTTCTATTGTATCATTTATATATAGGACTAATCCAAATTCCGGGAGTGTCACATTTATTAAGAACGAAATATAATTTTTAACACAAAAGGGATAATTAAGATGCTGAATGAAGTGATTAATATGGATGAATTTTTTCAGATAGGGAATACAAAATTCATTAAAAACTATTTAAAATTATTCAGAAATAATAGTCAAATTTAATAAATTAATGTTTTTATATATATATTAAAATCAGCTTCGTTAATATTTATGTTAAGAGTAATGCTACATGTACACCCCGAAGGGGTGTACATCCTACACCTCCACTTCTTTAATGATGTCGATGTTTTTTACGCGTCACATCAAGTGATCACTCATCACACCCCCACCCTTAGATGGGTGGGGGTGTGAGATGTACACCCCTTACGGGTGTACAAGTAGCATTTTCCTTATGTTAATATGCAAAACTTTAATTTTCACATTAATAACGCAAGCATGACGTACGTGCATCTCACAAAAGTGGTGGTGGGTGCATCTGTAATGTACGAGATTACAAGGATTGGATTAGTACTACATGTTATATGTGGCACCACAAGAAATTAATATATAATTTTTTAAAAAAAAGTTGTAGGGATTTTCTTAAAATTTAGAGGTAATAATTAATTAATTATCTACGCACGTACCCTTCAAAAAATACTCGTATTTTTTGTATTTATACTTCATAAAAGCTTAAGTAATAAACCTTTTAGAGTAAATAGTGGGATACTTTTAATTAAGGAGTATATCAATAATTATGTCAAAATTTTAGTGCACCAAGGAATTGTCCAAATCATGCGCGTACTATTTAGAAAGAAGCATCCCCATCAGCAGCAGCAGTAGCTGTAGTACAGGTAATCCTGTTCATCAATATGTACACATTTTTTTTTTTTTTTTATATAGTTTTAATTTATTAATTAGAAAAGCACAACTACAAAAAGAGAATTAGAGCTGTTCTAATAGGGACAAAACTACTATATAATTATGTCGCTTAGAAGGTAAGGTAAAATATTAGAGTTGTGCTAGCCCTACAACCTAATTATAAGGTATATAAATATATATATATATATATATATATATATATATATATATATTAATCCTAGAACTCTCTATCATCCAAGGGCTACTTTTCTACAGTACTAGTTTGATCAATTTCCATTTTTTAGTTCTAAAATCCAAAAAAGAAGTTGTTTATGTTGGCTATTTATTTATGGGTTATAAATAGGTCCAACTTCTGTCCGTGACAACAGACCCAGGAGACTAATAAGTTGAGTTGGGTGAGCCCAATAAGTTGAGTGGGGCTGCGGTCCACAATAGACCTAACGGCAAGAGGCCCAACAATAGACCCAACGTCCAGGTGGGTTGAGTCCGGTCGAAACCCGTGGGCGCTGTATCTGTACGCTTTAAGTGAATTGGTTGCGTATTTCTAACAGCTCGAGCTTTTGGAATTAATGGTTAGCGCCAACGATCCTACAGTTTAAACCTTAGAGGAAGGGTTTAAAACTCTTGAACGAAGCATTACAATAAAATTATGCTATAGCGACACTTCTAAGTATTATTAAAAACTAAAAAAAAAAATACTACTGAAAAAAATACCGACACTTATCATTAGTATCACTATATGTGCCGTCGCTAGAGTGTATAGCGACACATTACTATAATGTGTCCTAAAAATATGTCCATATAATTTAATTTTAGATATAGATGGACTATAAATGGGACAGTTGTAAAAAAACGTCACAAATATGTGTCCCTATAACCTAATTTTGTTGTAGTGAAGGATTGTATTCCTACCATTCTTTTGGGTTGCAGACTTAGTATTTCTCAATCTGAATTTGATTTGCCTACAGTGAAATAGCTACGAGTTGTGAGTATATATATCAGTGAGAAACATGTGCAAAATATGAAGGGCTACAATAGTCTCCATAACATTTTGGCATTTCTCTTTCTCTTTTAGCAATATGTCCTCTTATATGGAAAATCAGCTTGCATCTTGCACTATATATATATATATATATATATATATATATATATATATATATATATATATATATATATAGGGCAATTTCCTACGTATCTTTAAAAATTTTTCTGTTTTCAGATTTACCCCTCTTAGAAGGCTAATATTAAAACTACCCTTCTTACGTTCCAACTTCTTTCCAAAATACTCCCGAAGTTAAACTCTGTTAGTGTACCGTTTGGAACTGCCGTTATCTGTATGTAATTACTATTTTGCCCTTTCAAATATAACCTAAATCCTAAAATCCTAAACCCCTAAACCCTAAACCCTAAAACCCTAAACCCTAAACCCTAAAACCCTAAAAAACTCTAAACCCTAAATCCTAAAACCCTAAACCCTAAACCCTAGAACCCTAAAAATCCCTAAACCCTAAACCCTAAAACCTTAAACCCTAAACCCTAAAACCCTAAAAAATCCTAAACCCTAAACCCGGGCAAAATAGGTATATCTGATAGTTTTCAACTCCGATTATTATTTAACTCTAGTTTAACCCTAGTTAACTTAACAAAGGAAAACGGTAGGGGTATTTTTAATAACGGTGGAACGTATGAAGGGTATATTGGAAAGAAAAAAATAAGAGAGGTAAATCAGATATTTCTTCATATTTCAGGGATACACAGGCAATTATCCCTATATATATATATATATATATATATATATATATATATATATATATATATATATATATATATATATATATATATATATATATATATATATATATATAACCATAAAATTAATTAATTAGTACATCTTGAGTGATTGAAAAGTTAGCAGATATTAGAAGCATCCTAGCTCTCACACAACTCTTACTGTTCCAAAGAAATCAAAAGAAACATTACAACTACTATGGAACTGATAAAATATACAGATAGTTAAGAAAATTTCATTACTCATTGTCTCCGTTCGTCGATGCTAACTATTAATTCTAAAAACTTGAGCGCGCGGTTAGAAATATACAACCAATCACTTATATATTATTTGATTTGGGAATAAAGAAGAAAATAAGGGGAATAATTAAGGGTCTTATTCCTCTCCTTATCTCAAAAGAAAAATTTTAATTAATAATTACCCCTCTTAATTAGAATAATTCATTAAGAGGGTAAAATTATTATTCCACCAAAATGGTGAAACAACAATTCCTCCTCTTATACTTCTACTAATTTAATAATAAAATATTATTAATTAATGTATTATATATTAATTTATTTACTAATTTACTAGATAAATAATTAGCTACTTGATTCATTACTCTAATAAATATTAAATTAACTATTTGAGCAATTAATTTCTTATTTTTAATTAATTAGCTAATTAAATAATTATTATTTAGTTTGTTTATGCAATAAATAATGTTTATATTAATTAATTAATAATTTGAATAATCTAATTATTTTTTTAATTAATTATCTAACTATTAAATAATTAACTAATTAATTTATTAATCTATTAATTTATTAAATTACTTATGGTTAATTAAATTATTAATTAACAATACTCATAGTTAATTAATTAATTAATTAATATTTAGGGTTATCTAGCCGTATTCATTATTAATTAGTAAATAAAATAAGTTAAATTATTAGTAATTAATATTTTTATGTTAATTAATTAGATAAAATATTATTATTTTAAAACTATAATTACTCTTATTCTTATTATTCCAATCTAACTTCCAAACGTTATTTTTTTATTTTACGCAAAATTGGTCTTATTCCTCCAAGAGTTGCATCTATATTAGGAATAACCTATAATAGCTTATTCCCGAATCAAATGATACCTTAAAACGTACAGACATAATACTTATAGATCTCGATTATAACTCAGCTCAACCAATCTCCTGCCACTTCAAACATGACTTAGTCCAATCCGACGCCATTTCAGATATAACTCGGCCCAACCTATCCTTTCGCCGTAGGATAGGATTGATACTAGTCTTATTTAAGCCAATACATTGCAGCGTCCATATATATATATATACACCACCATTCATTGCTCATGCATGACACATTAAGATTTTGATTATATCATTTTGCTCTAACAAATAACATGTTAGCTCATTGTAGATAATGTGTTACAGTGATTAAAAGTCTTTTATAAATTAACAATATTGATTTACTAGGTACTGTGGCAATATCATAGTGAATTTTCTTTTAAACCAAGGACCAATAATTGGATTTGCTAGCGATCATAAGTGCAAGGACCACAAGGATATATATAGCTAGCTGCGTGCAAAGAATAACAAATAGAAAGCTTTTGAGTAGAATAATATATTGTTGAGAGGGTAGAAAAAAGGAGGAAAAAAAAAACAAAAAATAAAATAAAAACCAAGAATAAGTTAAGTGGCAATAGAGAAAAGTATAAGCTAAGGGACGAGAGAGAATGACTTGTTGCGGTCCCATGAGGCCTTTAATTTGCCCTTTAATGGGGATTAGTTGGGAATTGAGGACCACTTCCTTCCTTGGTTGTCCCCAATACCTCTTCCTTTGGGAATATTTTGCATTCCCCTCCTCCTCTCTCTCTCTCTCTCTCACACACACACACACACACACACAAGCACACACACACAAACACACACACACACTCTCTCTCTCTCTCTAGTTTTAGAAGTGGTAGTAAAGGAATATTGGTGACACAACTCTACAAAGTAGAAGAGGGCAGAGAGGTGAAAGAGGCCTAACTTAAAGGAGTTGGGCATGGAGAGAGAACAGGAAGCAAGCGAAAGGTAAGAAAGAGTCTCACTTTGAACTAAGTTGGACTTGGTGACAATCCAATCCCAGCAAACCTTTTGTACCACAAGAGGAAAGGAAAGAATATGGAACTACCATTGTTAAAAGTGTTTGAAGTACTTAAAGACTACTTGGTGTAAGAAGGAGAGAAAGCAAGCTAGAGAGAAGAAGCCTTGCTGAATAGGGTGGTGCAAAGGGGTTTATGAATTGGTTTATTTTGTTATTCAAGGAGAGGACTTAGATCCCCTCCTCATGCTCCTTTTGATCTCCTCCTTTTCTCCTAGTCTTTTCTCTTCTCTCTCTCTAGATTCCTATTTGCTTTTACTAAGAAAAACTTGAGTTTCAGTAGAAAATTTGTCACTTAGTGAGCTCCTTTCCAATACAGCAATTAAACTCTTGTATCTTTGAGCTCCCAAAAGTTAGTTAGAAATGTCCATGGTAGTTTAAAAGAGGAGATATATATATATATATATATCCTTGCATATCTTTAGTTTACTCATCATGGGGCTCTGGATCTTGACCAACCCTAGCTAGTGATCATATGTATGCATGATGGCCCATGAATCCAACTACACTGATTTCTCCTCCAACCCGACGACGATGCATGGCTTCGACCCGAACCACGACCTCTTCGCCCTCCAAGCGGCTTCTGGGTTGGACATGGTGGGCTTCTCCTCTAAGCACCAAATAAGCTCCAACCATGTGAGAGGCTTCTTCCCAAAAGAGCTCTCCAATATTGCTTCATCGGTAAGCCCGTGGCCCATCGACGACACCGCGATAAGGCACCACAGTGGGGGCTTATCCTTGTCCCTCTCAAATCCTAGGCCCTCATCAGATGCTTTCGGGCTGGCTCATGAGCCCTTCAACCAGGGAGATGCAAGTCAAAATCACCATGGGTTTCTCTCAAGGGCTGCTGCTTCTGCTTCTGCTTCTGCTTCTCATCAGCAGCATCTTCTCATGCAGGAGGGGATAAGGGCTTTTCATTCACAGCAACCCTTTCAGCTGGGGAGTTCTAAGTACATGATTCCAGCTAGGGAGCTTTTGAATGAGTTTTGCAGCCTTGGAGCGGAAAGCAGCTTAATGAAGAAGCCCCAAAAGACAAGCCAGTGGGAGGAAGGAGCTTCTTCTTCCTCCACTTCATGGACTCATCAGTCTCTACATAGTTTGGACCTTTTGGAGTTGCAGAAGAGGAGGGCTAAGCTGTTTACCATGCTAGAAGAGGTCAGTAACAATTTCTTTTAACTCTTTTGATTTTTTTAAAAAAACAAATATGTTTTATATATATATATATATATATATATATATATATATATATATATATATATATATATATATGATTTTTAAATATTCTTGTTTTTTTAGGGTGTTGTTTTCATGGATATATATAAATAGTGAGAGAAAAGGTGAACTGTAGGCCTAGCAAGCTATCAAGCTTTTTGATGAGGAATCAAGTTGATTGGTGTTGGAAACTTGAGAAGAAGTGGGACTCATCAGTTATGTGGGTCTCTGCAACACCACCCTTTAGAGTGGTGGTAAGCCAGTGTAGGGACAGATTGGCTGTTTGGGACTCTTCCACTTACTTTTAGAAACCTCTATTCCCCTTCCTTTTCCTAGGCATCTAAACCCTAGCTACCTTTCTCTTCCATATCCCCCTCATTAAATGGATCCCACCATATCTCTCTCTCTCTCCCTACTGTAGTTACTACCGTTGTCCTTATTGGTTTACTTCTTTACATTGTTTTATTACTAGTCTATCTACATGCTATATATATATATATACTTGTGCTAGCTAGTCACTTTGTTAACTAAAATAACCCTAAGAACAATCACTGTTTATCTTTAAGTAGTGTTAGAATCTTGTCATATCATATGAATACTTACTAGCTAGGTTTGTCAACTTAGTCGGTGGTATGAATATTGACTAGGTTCAGTACACAAATTATCTGTCCATAACAAATATATATATATAGTTCTCTTAATATGCATGCATGATTTTCCATATCTTCACAAGGATGGATTAGGGAGATAGTGTTAATATGTTATCTCTCTTGTATTATAATGAACTAGGTGGATAGGAGGTATAGAAAATACTGCGAACAAATGAGGGCGGTGGTGTCGTCATTTGAGGCCGTTGCGGGGGTAGGGGCGGCGGCCGTCTACTCAAAGCTGGCGTCGCGGGCCATGTCGAGGCACTTCCGGTGCTTACGCGACGCCGTCGTGGGCCAGATTAAGGCAACCAAGAAGGCCATGGGAGAGAAGGAGCCAGTTGCACCAGGGATGACAAGGGGTGAGACGCCGAGGCTGAAGATTCTCGATCAATGCCTGAGGCAGCAGAAGGCATTTCAACAGGGCAGCTTCATGGAGACCCACCCGTGGCGACCGCAGAGGGGCCTCCCCGAACGCTCCGTCTCGATTCTCCGTGCTTGGCTCTTTGAGCATTTCCTTCACCCGTAACTCTCCCTCTCTCTCTCTCTCTCTCTCTCTCTCTCGATCTCTCTCGATCTCTCGTAGTAAGGAGAAGAGAGTTACTTTTATTCCAAATATTACTATGTATGTTTTGAACCATGCATCATGTCTTTTCTCTAACTTTGGAAATATTACCCATGCAAATATTACTAGAGTACAAATTTCTTAGTTAAAACAAATCAAGTGTTATATATCTGTTAATAAATTACATCCTTGGAACCCAGAGTTTATGATTCTCTTACCATTGGTTTGAATCAGCAGAAATATACATATATATATATATATATATATATATATATATAGAGAGAGAGAGAGAGAGAGTTGAGCTACTATGCTTATTTATGGATGTTGATGCTTCCAACTTTTGAACCCTTGAATCCATACTATTACCATCACCAACTGGTAAATCCTAAAAATTCAAGGGCCCAAAAATTAAAAGCACCAACTTCCAAAAATATAATAGCCCCAGTATAAGTATATATATATATATATATATATATATACTTATATATATATATATTGCACCCTCATCCAAAGACCATAAATTTTATACTAATTTTATCACTCTCCATTTTTTTAAAAAAAAAAATACTAGAAACCCAAGAAGGATGATTGACTAAACCCTAGAGGAGTTGTTATAACCCTAGGATGAAGGGTTGTATAGATTAGCATTTCTCTTTTGTTTAATTTGAGAAACTATTAGCTTTAGCTCACAATATGTCATGTATTCATTTATATATGGCTTGGTGTAATGCAGTAATAAATAAGAATCATGTACCCATGCATGCATGGTTTAGGCTAATCTTCTTATAAATTCCATGCATAACATTGCTAGCTAGCAACTTTGTTTAGCAGAAACTATGGATATATAATCTAGCTTAATTCTTGTTGATTCTATGAAACTAATTACCTCATAAATTTTACAACAGGTATCCCAACGATGTCGATAAACATATATTGTCGCGGCAAACCGGTCTCTCGAGAAGTCAGGTATATATATATATATACACACACACATACACAGTAACATATCCATAATATTTTCTTTAGAATTATTCTATGTACTAACAATTAGGTGACTAGTCATTTGTCTCCCACTATATATCATCTTTCGCATTGATTAGCTTTATTTTGTTCATTAGTGTCCTCACATTCTTGGTCCATTCTAAACATAAAACTATATTCTAAACTGCTTTGTTTGCATTTATTATAGGTGTCCAATTGGTTTATTAATGCAAGGGTGAGGCTTTGGAAGCCCATGGTGGAGGAGATGTACATGGAAGAGATGAAGGAAAAGGAGAAGCACTCCTCCAATCCACCAACTGGTCATCAAGACATCATGACCAACCAAAACCCTAACCCTAAACCTCATCCGGGCCTCGACCAGAAGCCGCCACCGGGCCACCTGCTCATCCCCAACTCCGACTCCCTCTCGTCGGTCGTCAACAGCGGCCACAGTCGCGACCAAGGCGAAAACACAACCATTAAGAGCACAAGGCACCATGACATTGCCAACAGCTTTGGTATGGAGGATTGGGACTTCCCCTCCTACAACAATGGTGGCCACAACTTAGGGAGAGGCGTCTCGTTAACCTTGGGCCTTCAACAGCATAGCGGTGGAGGGATGAGCCTATCGTTTGCGCCGCCCCCCGAACAATCGACTCTTCTCTTCGCCCGAGACCATATCGACGGCAACCAACCAGTTCACTTCTCCATGTTAGATGGAGAGGCACAGGCTCTCCCTTATAGGGACTTGATGGGTGCTCAGTTGCTCCACGACATGGCTGGGTAAGAGAGAGAGAGAGAGAGAGAACCTAGAGGAGGGTGCAATTTTATAGAGGTTACGGATAGAGAGAGAAACTAAGTATGTACGTGAGGAAACTTTTTATCTCCCTTGTAAAAAATTGTTTAGGATATAGTAGTTATAGATAGTTTGTACTTTGTATGATTGAGTTGCACTGAAATGGTGCTTCTATGATTGCATGGAATGGACAATAGGAGGGTGCAGTTGCAGTGTCTTTGTTAGAAGCTTGCATATGCATGTCCAAATATTTCAGTTGAAAAATATACATACAACTACTTCATTCAATTGTTGTATACTTTTTCTGATCGAGAAATACTAATTAAGACTATAACTAAAAGGGGAAGTAATCTCTACAACCCCTTATCCAAGAATTGCAGAATTTACTAACCCCTCTCTGGTTTTTAGTTAAAAAAGAAGAAGAAAAGAAAATGATGTGATCACTTATACAAAAAAGGTAGTTTTGGAACCAGGAGAGTCGTTGTAGGATTAATTACAACCCAAAGTGGATCGTAGAGTACCTAGCATTGTTTTTACTTTTTTTTTTTTTTTTTTTTTTGAGAGAGAGAGAAAGGCAGCATGCTGTCGCTTCATTCATAACGAAGTTGAATTTAGCAAAAGGGAGGGCAAGGCTGCTGCAAAGAACAGCTGGGCCTAAAAAAAAAAAAAAAAAAAAAAAAAAAAGATTTAGACACAGAATCTGGACCAGTAAGATCGGGAGAGTCTGATGTCGGCGAGGATCTCACGGAGGGAACGACTCTTGTTTTCGAAGATCCTTCTGTTCCTTTCCGTCCAAATGAACCACCACGTCGCTGCGATAGTGATGAGGGCTCTTTTGCCCAAGCCCCCTTTCTTGAGTGTATGCGTTTCCCACAGTCTTTCGACGGTTGAGCTGCTACAGATTTTCAAGCGGTTTGGCAGCAAGGACACAAGCAATGCTTGTGCTGAGGTACAGCATTGTTCTTACTGATTTCCCCTACTATATATATAGCCCTTGAACCTCTAATCAAGTTTCAATTTGGTGCTTGAATCTTTCTTTAAATTAAGTTCCGGTCATATATATTTGAGATCCCAAGCTTTTAAACTAATTTTAATTTAATGAGTTGAGAAAGTATTATTACTCTCACCTGGCTTATTGATAAGTTTATGCTTAGTTTTCCTAATTAATTAAGTTTTTGTATATATATATATATATATATATATATATATATATATATATATATATATATATATATATATATATATATATATATATATATATATGCACCACGAATCCATCAATTAATGTCTTCATTCATCTCATACGTACTATTAAGAACTGTTTATATGGATATAATTATAAATACATTATAGTTAGAGTTATATACACTTGAAAATATAGTAATTATAACTATGTACATCTTATTTGGTTTGATGTACTTTGTTTGGTTTGTATTTACTTGAAAACCTTATTTACAATTAACCTTTGTCACTTTATATCGAAGGTGGTGAAATTACCCTCAATGTAGAAGAAAAATATATATATATTTTGTTTAAAAGGTGATCGAAGGTAAATTTTCAATTGCTACAGCTGAGCATCCATATGCAGTTCCAATTGCAATAGTTGGATTTAAATGTATAAACCAAATATCGTATTTAAATCTGTATGTAGTTATAACTACAGTGCAATTACAATCGCATGCAACCTAACAACTCCTTAATTCTACAATCTTATTTCTAAATTTAGAAAGGCTGAAACTTAGTAATTGGAAGGAATATTGAAATATGCATGAGATGCAATATTTAGGGTTTTGATAGATGCAATATAGAGCATTAATGTAAAGATACACGAGGTGTACATTATTTTACTAATAAATAAGGACTACAATCAAAGTGAAATAAATTAATCAAGAGTTTAATTAGGAATTATCAAATTAATGTCAAACTCAAAAGTTTGAGGACCACAGGTCCACAGTGAAACATGGGCACAAGTTTAAGAACTATTAGTGTAATTTACCCTAATTATTTATCATATATCAATTAATCACATGTTTAGCAATTCAATATTATGAGATTAAAAACAAAAGTCAAGCTTTTTATATATATAGGTACTACTTATACACTACAACAAAATTAGATTATAGAGACACATGTTTGTGACACTTTTGTATAAGTGTTCTATTTATATTTCATCTATATCCAAAATTAGGTTATAGGGACACATTGTTAGGACACATTACAAAAATGTATCTCTATACACCCTAGCAACGGCACATATAGCAACACTTACAATAAGTGTCGGTATTTTTGCCAGCGATACTTTTTTTAGATTTTAGAAACACTTAAAAGTGTCGCTATAGCATAATTTTGTTGTAGTGATACTAACTAAATGCATATATATATATATATAGTTAATTATTAAAACTTAAAATAAGTGATACTACTTCATCAAGAACTAACGCAAGAAAATCTTTTGTTATATGATGAAAATGTTTTTCTTAGCTTTATTTGACTCCGCAATGAAACGCCGCAGTAGATGTGGCATTTACTAACATTAATAACTGCATGAATTAAGCAACTAGTAGCAACACGAATATGTTGAACAAAGAGGATAAAGTTTCTTTTTCTTTATCTTTGTTATTTGAAAGAAAGATTAAGTAATTTGAGGACAATATGTGAACTTAATTAGGAAAGTTCATAACTGATCTATTTAAAAGTTATGAGTGCAAAAAGTATAGCTCTCTTTTTGTTTTTTTGGGGTTAGGGGGAGGGGCCGGTGGGGCGGGGGCGGATGAGTACTTGCACACTCCACATGTGGAATTAATGTACATGTTTGGCAACACAAATGAAATACTTAACTTTTTTTTTTTTCACTTTTATGCTTATTTGAAGAAGATGGCTTCCAACATTTGGCAAGATTTGCATTGTTAGCTAAGAGATGATGATAAATAGAAAATTTTATTGGCGGACACATCTAGGGTTAGCAATCTAGCTCGTTGTTCATGAGTCAGCTCGCGTTCGACTCGAAATGAGAACAAGATTGATTGCTCGTTTAATAAACGATCGAATTGAATTTTTCAGCTCGAGATCTTAACGAGCAAAACACGAACCGGAGTCAGCTCACTTGTTTTCAGCTCAATATAACTCGAATATATATATATATATATATATATATATATATATATATATATATATATATATATATATATATATATATATATATATATATATATATATATATAACTAGGTTACTATGCTATCGATGGTACCAACTCTTTGATGCTATTAGGTTTTTGATTTTTGGATGAGAAGATGTGCGGTTAGGATGATAGTGGGGCCTTTTGGATTTAGTGAGTAGTTAAGGAAATAGTATGATCTAAAATGTGGAAATGATTGAAGGGATAGATCTAATGGTAGAAAACTTGGTAGCACCAAGTGCTTTGTGCTAAATTGATAGCATAGTAGCCGATCAATTATATATATATATAATTGATCTCCTATACTTTTAAAAGTATCAAGTCTTTGGTGCATGTAGGTTTTAGTTCTTGAAAGAAATTAAGGATGTGCGATTAAGATAATAGTGGGCTCCTTGGATTTAGTGGGTGGTTAATTAATGAAATAGCATGATTTAAGAGATAAAATTAGTCAAGGGTATAGATTTAACGGTCAAAAATTTATAAGTACCAATTATTTGGTGTTTTTACAAGTATAGTAGCCGGATTCATATAAAATTAAGCTCCTATTTTTTTAAAACTACCAAATTTTGTAGTTTTTTAGCCCTTAGATTTTAGACCAACACAAATATAAAGAGTATAAGAAGAGGCAGAGAAGACGAAGAGCTGGTGCTATAATAGGTCAGATGACGGTGAAAGGAAGGGAATTGCACATTCACGCTACGACCGCTTTCGATCTCTCCATCACAGAATAGGCTGCGACGAAGCCAATCACACATAAAGAAGGGGAAGCAAGGAAGGGGACAAGTGTATTTACTCCTTTGCCCTACGGTCTTTTATAAACTTACATTTTGTGAATTTTAATTATTAGATTAATATTCTAATTTTTGAAATTTTTTTAATTTTTTCATCCAATAATAAAGCTGACAAACTAGCTAGCTCGTGTTCGATTTGTTTATTAATTATGAGTAGAGTTAATTTTTCAGCATAATATTTTAACGAGCCAACTCGTACTCAGCTCGTTGACATCCCTAGACCAATCCAACTAAGTACATAGAATTTTGTTTGTGAACTCAGAAAAAATGATAGCACAAAAAGAAGCAATAGTTGGTATATGGTTCTGCTACTTTTTTTTCTACTCAAAGCAACTCAATCTTATAAATATGGTCCCAAGCAAAGTGGTGCATCTCAGATCACGGGAAATTAATTAGTACGCATCAATCATTGAAATGTTTAATTTATTCTCATATTTTATCCTACATTATTGAAAAGATCTTCAGTGCAACAGTTACATATAACACTTAGGCTGCGTTTGGTTCGGATATAAGCGAAAATTGGTTATTCCGGGGATAGGTATAAGTTCAAGTACAAGCAAGAATTATAGTAATTTTGTGTTTGGTTGAGTATAAAGAATGTATCGGAATAAGAAAAATTGTGTTTGGTAAGTTAAAGAGCAATAAGAATAATAGAAGGATTAAAATTTATAAAATAAAATAAAAAATTTTAAAATTTTATAAATTTAAATATCTTATAATTTAAAAAAAATTAATTAAAAAAATAATAATAAGCAATAGGTAGAACAGCTGTTTCACCTGTGGGGTGGAACAGGTGGAACAGCTGTTCTATCCTTATACCGGAATAACCTGTTTCCCCACACTTAAATGTTGTTTTGGTATAAAGGAGGGGTCTTGCCCGTGAATGTAGGTTGACACATTATTGGCCGAACCACGTAATTCTTGTGTCCTTGTATTTTCTTATTTGTTTTATTTCTTTAGTTATTCTCGTGCTTGTTTTCTACAATCGTTTTCGCCTACTTTCATCTACGAAAGATTTTGTTTCCTCTGCGTTCGTGTGCTGTGTGGGTTGAGATGTGCTCGGTAATCCCACGGCCGGTCCTCCTTCAGGATCATTAATTTGTTCCCTCTTATACTTGTTTGAATAATCCCCAACTCTAGAGACTAATTAGTGCAAATAAATTTGGAAATTTTGGTCAACAAAGAATATTTCACCAATTCAAAATATCAGTCCATAACTTGTTCCTCTTCCATTTCCTTTTCATTACATCTTGTGCTTCAACAACACATTTTCAGAGAAATTAACAATTATTGTGCCATTTAATTAATGTTACAACATTGCTCTTTGTTTCTCTAATAACAAATTATTAATACGGTGCTTAAACTCCTTATATAAATTATTTTAACCACTTCCATTCTTATCTTTGTTGAATGAAAATTATTAAACATCATTCTTAATCTAGTTGCTTCAAGTTTTAATTACTTAGTACTTGAACAATTCTGAATTCGACATTCGAGAACCTGAACTTTCGATATGATTTCATTTTAGTTCTTAAACTTTTGAATTAATCAATAGGATGGATGTTGATTTCTTCTTAATTTGATGCCCTTAAGTTTTTATTTATGGATTGAGATCACAACCCTCTTCATGTAATATCATGTAAAATGACAATTTCAAGCCTAAGAAAGATTGGCCAATTATATATTGCTAGCTCAGTCGGTTAAGACGCCTAAATTAATTATTATTATTATTATAAGTTCGTAACGTTGTCCTTTGCATTACAACAAAATTATACTATAGTGACATTTTTAAATATTTTTAAAATTTTTAAAAAAAATGTCGCTATCAAAAATACCGACACTTATTATTAGTGTCGCTATGTTTACAGTTGTTAGGGTGTTGTGACGCTCCCAATAGTTCTACATCGGATGTGGATAGAATTGTGATTGGGTTTATATGATACATGGACACTAGTAATAATAACTAGGCTTAAGCATTTTGAGTTGTGGTTTGGATCCAACAAGTTATTATTGCTAGAGGGACGGGTCGTTACATTAAGTATCAGAGCCAATAACCAGCTGAAAGTGTGCGGCGAGTCTCGGCTGAGTTTGGGTCTAGATGACAGGGCTAGCGAGACAAGTCTCACATCGCCTGGTGATCTTAGGCTGCTGTGTGTGTGTGTTTGGGCTGGCGAGGACGTCAGGCCTAAATGGGGGGGAGTATGTGACGCCCCCAATAGTCCCACATCGGATGTGGATGGAATTGTGATTGGGTTTATATGAGACATGGACACTAGTAATAATAACCGGACTTAAGTATTTTGGGCTGTGGTGTGGGACTAACGAGTTATTATTGCTAGTGGATCGGATCGTTACATTTGGTATCAGAGCAAATAACCAGCCGGAAGTGTGCGGTGAGTCTCGGCTGAGCCTGGGTCTAGATGACAGGGCTAGCGAGACGAGTCTCACATCGCCTGGTGAGCTTGGGCGGTTGTGTGTGTGTGTTTGGGCTGAAGAGGACGTCAGGCCTAAACGGGGGGAGTCTGTGACGCCCCAATAGTTTCACATCGGATGTGAATGGAATTGTGATTGGGTTTATATGATACATAGACACTAGTAATAATAACTGGGCTTAAGCATTTTGGATTGTGGTTTGGGTCCAACAAGTTATTATTGCTAGTGGGTCGGGTCGTTACAGATGTATAGCGACATATTATTGTAATGTGTTCTAAAAATGTGTCTCTATAATCTAATTTTGAATATAGATGGAATATAAATAGGACACTTGCTCAAAAGTGTCACAAAAATATATCCATATAATCTAATTTTATTATAATGTTGGCTCTTTGCCTCCGATCGACCTTGCGTTAATATTTGTAGTACTCCTAAAATGCGATATACATGTGATACAATTTAAGAATATATTATGGGAGATATATATATGTTAAATTAACTAAAAGAGTAGCATGTATCACATGAGCTAAATTAACTAGTTCTGCATTAATATATTTAACCATATTAACATGAACTAAAAATCACAATTAGGGTTAGGTAAAAGGGTAGGGGTGGTCATTATTTGCCATTAAAAACAAGCTACCATCAATAATAATATCCCAAAAGGAAGTATATATGGGACCATATACTAATTTATTTTTTTGGCACCAATGAAAAACTACTCTTTCTCTCCACAAAAGAAAGCAACATTGCCCCCACTTTGAGGACCCACACATTGTCTTGTAGTACTCATCACCATGTATAAAATAATAATTATTTTCTCTAAAAATTTAAATTATTTGAAATTTGTATTTTATAATTTTATTTTTACAGTACTTTTTCAAAGTCTAGACTATGGAGACTTTTTGTAGGCATAAATTGTGAAAGTTGAAGTAATTGAGTGGAGATTTTCTTAGTTAAATGATCGATATATATATATATATATATATATATATATATATATATATATATATATATATATATATATATATATGGATGTGCTTATCGTCGTTTGGATCGACCTAGGACCTTCTATGTTAATTCTATATGAATTATTGTTTTTATCAGAAAAAACCTAGAAAATGCATGGTGGATGTTAATAAGTTTTTTTAAAATTTTTCTAGTCGACATCCAAAGGCCTACACTATAATAAAACTATGATATAGCGATACTTTTAAGTATTGCTAAAAACTAAAAAAAAAATACTGCTGAAAAAAATACCGACACTTGTTATTAATGTCGCTATATGTGCCGTCGCTAGGGTGTATAGCGATACATTACTATAATGTGTTCTAAAAATGTATCCCTATAATCTAATTTTGGATATAGATAGACTATAAATAGGACACTTGTAAAAAAGTGTCACAAGCATGTATTCCTATAACCGAATTTTGTTGTAGTGCTAACACCGATAGATAAGTTAAACTAGGATGGATCGACGAAGATTTAAAGCCATGCCAATCGAGGGCTCGCTTAGTCTGATAGATAAGTTAAACTAGGATGGATCGGCGAAGATTGAAAGCCATGTCGACGGCTCGCTTAGTCTGGTTGTGGCACCCCAATAGTCTCACATCGGATGGGAATGTGGTTGTGTTTGGATGTCTGTGACACCCCAATAGTCTCACATCGGATGGGAATGTGGTTGTGTTTGGATATTTAAGCATCTGGACACTAGTAATAATAAATGGGTTTAAGCATTTTGGGTTGTGGTTTGGGTCCAACGAGTTATTGTTGCTAATGGGCCGGATCGTTATATTTGGTGTCAGGGCTAATAACCAGCCGGAAGTGTGAGACGGGTCTCGGCTGAGCCTGAGTCTAGATGACAGGGCTAGCGAGACAAGTCTCACATCGCTTGGTGATCTTAAGCTGTTGTGTGTGCGCGTTTGGGCTGACGAGGACATCGGGCCTAAACGGGGGGAGTCTGTGATACCCCAATAGTCCCACATCGGATAGGAATGTGATTGTGTTTGGATGTCTTTGACACCCCAATAGTCCCACATCGGATGGAAATGTGATTGTGTATGGATATTTAAGCATGTGGACACTAGTAATAATAAACGGGTTTAAGTATTTTGGGTCGTGGTTTGGGTCCAACGAGTTAATATTACTAGTGGGCCGGATCATTACACTGGTTGAAGCTTCTACGAAGATGTTATCTGGGTAAACTTTTTGAAGAAATAGTTATATTTTTTTGGTGATATCTTATATCTTTTTAGTAAAAATGCAATTCACAAAATAGGGAAATGGTTGATTAGTGCATCATATATATATATATATATATATATATATATATATATATATATATATATATATATATATATATATATATATATATATATATATATATATATATATATATATATATATATATATATATAGCATAAGGTTACTATACTCTAGGGGACCACTAGAGTATAGTATAAACTTATGAAATAGTATAAACCCTAGGGGACCACTATAATCCTAACCGCATATTATTTCATCCAAAAATTGAAAACTTATGAGTACGAAAGAGTTTATACTCATAAGAGTATAGTAGCCGGACTATATATATATATATATATATATATATATATATATATATATATATATATATATATATGGTATATATAAGCATACACCCCTTTAGGGGTGTATATCCGAATTTCACTCGTCACTCGATGTGACGAGTGAAATAATACCCACCCCAGAATGAGGTGGTGTATAGGATGTACACCCCTAAAGGGGTGTACACCTAGCATCCCTCATATATATAGAAAATGCTATGTGTACACCCCACTCGGGGTGTACATCCTACACCCTCACCCATCTAATGGATGAGGGTGTGAGAAAGGGTCACATCAAGTGACCCTAAAGGCACCCCACCTATATAGAAGTGACCCTAAAGGGGTGTACACCTAGCATCCCTCATATATATAGAAAATGCTATGTGTACACCCCACTCGGGGTGTACATCCTACACCCTCACCCATCCAATGGATGAGGGTGTGAGAAAGGGTCACATCAAGTGACCCTAAAGGCACCCCACCTATTGGATGGGTCGGATGTAGGATGTACACCCTTTTCGGGGTGTACATATAGCATTGCCCTATATATATATATATATATATATATATATATATATATATATATATATATATATATATATATATATATATATAGAGAGAGAGAGAGAGAGAGAGAGAGAGAGAGAAAGAGAGCGTTAGGCTGGAATATTATTAATAGTACCAAGTTATTGGTACTATTAAGTTTTTAACCGTTAAATTAAAAGATGTGTGGTTGAGATGATAGTAGGTCCCTTGAGTTTAATGGGTGGTTGGGGAAATAGTAAAATATAACGGGTGAAAATAATTAAAGAGGTTGATCTAATGGTAGAAAACTTTATAGCACTAAATGCTTGGTACTATCAATAGTATAGTAATTAACCGGACTATATATATATATATATATATATATATATATATATATATATATATATATATATATATATATATATATATATATATATATATATATATGGGCAATTTCCTACATACCCCTAAATATTTCTCTGTTTTCAGATTTACCCCTCTTAGAAGGCTAATATTAAAACTACCCTTCTTACGTTCCAACTTCTTTCCAAAATATCCCTGAAGTTAAACTCTGTTAGTGTACCGTTTGGAACTGCCGTTATCTGTGTGTAATTACTATTTTACCCTTTCAAATATATCCTAAACCCTAAAGCCCTAAACCCCTAAACCCTAAAACCCTAAACCCTAAACCCTAAAACCCTAAAAAATTCTAAACCCTAAACCCTAAACCCTAAACCCTAGAACCCTAAAAAACCTTAAACCCTAAACCCTAAAACCCTAAACCCTAAACCCTAAAACCCTAAAAAATCTTAAACCCTAAACCCTAAACCCGGGCAAAATAGGTATATCTGATAGTTTTCAACTCCGATTATTATTTAACTTTAGTTTAACCCTAGTTAACTTAACAAAGGGAAACGGTAGAGGTATTTTTAATAACGGTGGAACGTATGAAGGGTATATTGGAAAGAAAAAAATAAGATGGCTAAATCAGATATTTCTTCATATTTCAGGGATACACAGGCAATTATCCCATATATATATATATATATATATATATATATATATATATATATATATATATATAGATATATATATATATATGGTCCGGCTACTATACTTTTATGAGTAAAATTCTTTTGTACACATAAGTTTTCATCTCTTGGATGAAGGAATGTGCAGTTAGGATTATAGTAGTCTCCAGAATTTATACTATTTCCCCATCAACCTACTAAACCCTAGGGAGACCACTATCATCCTAACCGCACATTCTTTCATCCAAGGATAAAAAAGTTATGAGTATAAAAAGATTTATACTCATAATAGTATAGTAGTCCTACGCGCGCGCGCTCTCTCTCTCTCTCTCTCTCTCTCTCTCTCTCTCTCTCTCTCTCTCTATATATATATATATATATATATATATATATATATATATATATATATATATATATATATATATATATATATATATATATATATATATACACACCAGGACATTAAGGCTTCGTTTGGTTCGTGTATTAGAGAGAATTAGTAGTACCAGGGATAAGTATAAATTTAGGAATAAGTTAGGTATAATGTGAATTTGTGTTTGGTTGGGTATTAGGTTAGTACCAGGTATAAGAAAAATAGTGTTTGGTAGTGATTGAAGAATAAAAGGAATAGAGAGTCGATTTTTGTGTTAAATGACGAAAATACACTTCCCTTGTTAGTTTTTTTCTTAAAAATTAAAGTTTCAAAATTTGTTTAAATTTTAATTTTTATTAATTTTAATTTTTATAAAAATTTTAAGTGAGAGTAAAAAAAATTAATTTTAAAATTTTAAGTGGGACTAAAAATTTTAATTTTTGAATTTATAAAAATTTAAAAAAATTTATAAAAAAATTGTATAAATTTTAAAACTTAAAAATTAATAAATTATTTTTTACAAAAATAAAATAAAATAAAATTTTTAAATTTATTAAAAAATTAAAATTTATAAAATAAAAAACTTAAAATTTAAATATCTTTTAAAATTTAAAAATTCGAATTAAAAAAAAAAATAAAAAAAAAATTACCTCAAAGAGAAAAAAAAAAAAAAAAAAAAAAAAAAAAAAAAAAAAAAAAAAAAAAGGGATTGCCTTGGGAAGGGGCATCATCTATGCCCCTTCCCAAGACTTGTTCGGTCTTGTTTGGGGGGAAGGGCAGAACGCCAATCCCGTTCCTATTCTGAATTGTTCCGAATTTATCTGGAACAATCCGTTAAAGGGGGAAACAAGAATTTCTTTCTTATTTCAATTTTGTTTGGGTACAAAGGGGGATATCCCCCTTTGTACCCAAACCAAACGCCTCAACAGTCCATAGGAGAATACATACATCATGTATATATGCTTACACGCCAACGGTCTATAGAAAATCCAGCATGTTTTACTTATTAAGTCTAAAATACGACTAGCCCAAAATTCTTTAAGTTCAATTTAACCAAATCAAATGCTATTTATCATACTAGAAAATATATACCTTACACTTTGATATGAGACAATTGATGTGTTACTTTATGTCATCAAAAATATTTGATTGAGTAGATGTAACTTATAACACTTTGATCGATACAATTTGTAAAAGATGTATGCATAGAACAAAGAAATAAACCCAAGATATTTAACCATAATAGCATAATCATTATAATAAAATTAGACTATAGCGACACTTTAAAATATTTTTAAAATCTAAAAAAAGTGTCGCTGACAAAAATACCGACACTTATTATAAGTGTTGCTATATGTGCCGTCGCTAGGGTGTATAGCGACACATTTTTATAATGTGTCCCAAAAATATATCCCTATAATATAATTTTGAATATATGTGGAATATAGGTAGGACACTTATACAAAAATGTCACAAATATGTGTCCCTATAACCTAATTTTATTATAGTGAATATATATATATATATATATATATATATATATATATATATATATATATATATATATATATATATACTTTTGGTCCCAGTATTTTTCAGTGAAACATATTAATTACTTCTTCAATTTTCATATATATTATACTTTGTTTTTGGGAAGTGAAAAAATAATCAGTTTTCAAATATGTTTGAAATAAACAAAAATAAGTGAATTTTTGCATGGAAAATGACTAATTAAATAACCATCCATATAAAAATTTTGAATCATCTTTGGCTCTCACAAAATACAATGCAATATATGTAAAAATTCAAAAACCAAATTGCATGTTCAACTAAAAAGTATACATATATCATAGATTTAAGGACTTGTTTGTTTTATTGAAAGTGAGGGACGCGAAGTTATTTTTTACCATAAATTATTTTTTATTGTTTGATTCATTATAAATTAAATTTTCTGTAAAAACTCCACTCAAGATAAAATCAATCAGGACAGAAAAAAAGAGAGAGAAAAAATAATTAAAAATAAATGTTGTAAGTTTGTCACTACAATAAAATTAGGCTATATCGAAACTTTTAAGTGTTTATAAAATCTAAAAAAAGTGTCGCTGACAAAAATATCGACACTTATTGTAAGTGTTACTATATGTGCCGTCACTAGGGTGTATAGCAACACATTTTTATAATATGTCCCAAAATATGTCCCTATAATCTAATTTTGAATATAGATGGAATATAGATAGGACACTTATACAAAAGCGTCACAAACATGTGTTACTATAACCTAATTTTGTTGTAGTGTGTTCACCCTCTTAATTACATGCTAGGTGAAAATTTTTAATAAAATAAATATAAAAAGTAGGATAATTATAGTTCCAAAGTCATTGTCTTCCTATCAAGCAATTCAAGCAAACATCCATAGAAAAATAGTTTTCATTTGAATTTTAGTTCAACTTGCGGATCTTAAGCGCTAGCAAACTATTTCAAAAACACGTGTTGATAGAAAAGACGCGCATATCAGTATTCACGAATTTCAACTAAACTCAACTAATCTAGACGTTAAGTATATTGTTAAACCGTCTTTAGTGCAAGCGGCAAATGACTTGGTGGTTGATACCCGAGATCCGAGTTCGAAATTTAATTGTTTCAAAGCAGATAGAATGCTACATTTCTCACTTAATTAACTCATGAGATTCACTCAACTCAACTCAACTTATTAGTCTCTAAACCTATAATCAACACAGCTCAAAATTAATTTCAATATGAAAAATCAGTTATGGACAGACAGACAAAGATGAGCCAATTAAGTACATGGGCATGCATGATGTGACACCCCAATAATCCCACATCGGATGCGAATGTGGATGTGTTTGGATATATAAGAGGACATAGACACTAGTAATAATAACTGGACTTAGTCATTTTGGGCTGTGGTGTGGGCCCAACGAGTTATTATTGCTAATGGACCGGGTCGTTACATTTGGTATCAGAGCTAATAACCAGCCGGAAGTGTGTGGCGAGTCTCGGCTGAGTCTGGGTCTAGATGACATCTTGGGCTGTTGTGTGTGTGTTTGGACTGACGAGGACGTCAGGCCTAAACGGGGGGAGTCTGTGACACCCCAATAGTCCCATATCGGATGCACCCCAATAGTCCCACATCGGATACGAATGTGGATGTGTTTGGATAATAAGAGGGCATGGTCACTAATAATAATAACTGGACTTAGCCATTTTGGACTGTGGTGTAGACCCAACGAATTATTATTGCTAATGAGACGAATCGTTACACATGAGCCAACTAGTCACTCTCACATTGGCTATAAGTAACTTTTCTTTTTAGATGTTCATGCGTTGGATCCGAGTCATCCTATAGACAAAGAGCTATGGGTACAGATCAGCCCCTTAACTTATAAGGCCAGGTTCATTGGCATCACTGAATTAATGGATCCTTCTCTCCCCCACTTACACATTGATAAAAGCGAAAGGGACAAGGGAGAGAGGCCGTGGTGTAACGTGAAATCCAGTTCATATTATTTTTTTATTAAACAGGAATATACTTTATTTAAAATTAAAAGTAAAGGAATACAGAGAGGTACAATCCATACGAACACAGATGAAATGTCCGAACTCTAGCTACCACAACAGAAGGAGACCACTGCAGCTGCCGTAGTCACCGCAGCGCACCACTACAACAGCGAAGTCTGCAACATCAGCGACACGTCAACAAAAACGCTAAAAAGACACACACAAACAGAATGGAACCAACAACACCAACAACAGTCCCAACTAGCATAAAAATCTAGTTCATATTAAACGTGCCATGTCTTGAGACTAGAGATGGATCTTACACTAGAATATTGATCAGTCGAAACTATTGCATGCACCCGGTGCATTCGTGGAATATCTCAATCGTTTTGTTAGATTTGTCTCGAATTTTTAAATTACAAAATTTTTTAATATTTACCTCACTAACTAATTAAAATTAAGTATTTAATCTATGATTAACTAGATTTTTCTAATAGAGATAGCCGGTAGAGATATATATATATAAATAACGTTGGATTTTGAATGGATAAATAGGAAAAGTTAAATTTTATAAAAATATATTTACTATTCGATATATTTACAGAATTAATCTTATTTTTTAAAACTTAAATGGGCCTTTACACAAGAAGTGGTGATAGAAAAAAGTAAATAGGAGAAGCGGTTTCAAAATGTCCCTACAATAATTTCATTTCATTGCATCAATTTGATTACATCAAAATTAATTTTAACTATTGCAATATATAATTTATTGCAATACTTTGTATTATCATAATAATACAAACTATATTTTTTAGTAATTTATTACCACAAGATTTATTATAACTTTTTGTAATGATTTTGTTTAGTTGTAAAAAATTATTATTGCAACTAATAATTAGGAAGCCTTCCAAAACAGATGTAATTAGATATCATATGTAATAACTGTAAATTTTAAATTTTAAAATTTAAAGTTAAATTTGATTTTTTTTTATTTTTGTAATTTAAAATTTTAAATTTCTGAAATGTTCTTGAAGAAACAACTAACCTAGTCTAACGAGACCCAATCGCAACGAAATAAAATTGCCAGTTTAATAGTCTCGTCGAACTGAACGACGTGGTGGCATTCGATTTCAAATTTGGCTAGTCAAAATTACTGAAAAATGTATAAAATATTATTTATAGTCCACTTTTAAATTTCGAAACGCGAAGGTATATTTTCAAACTAGGCCTAACCTTATGTTTGATGTGGAGAACTCAGTAAATTTTCACACAAAATCTAAAAGATCAGTGGAAAAAACTATCAAGTTCTCAATTTCTTTTGAATCAAATTAGATTTTTTATTGCAAAAAATTAATGCACCATTAGGTGGGTAAGTTTTCTCTTTTCTTTTTTTAGGTAAAAACATACGAAACTTGCTTAAATTATAGACCATTTTGAGTCGATTATTTAATTTTTCAAAAATTTAATTTTACTATCAAATTTTTCGACATATTTGATTTGAGTCAAGTAACGTTACTTTGATTTTAAAATTAAAGCTAATTTTAGATACCAAAGTTAAATTAAGTATACTAACTAAATATATAAAACTAAATGACACATTCAAATTTTAAAGTCAAATTATCATTGGCTGACTCAAATCAAATAAATTAAAAATTAGTTAGTCGATTCAAAATAATTTATAATTCAGATATTATCTTTTTCTCGATTAACTATACATGCGTGTACGCAAAATCCTCTCCTACTAGGAGTCTAGGACTTAATTTGTACCCCCACTTTCATTTATTTAGGCCCCAGTATTTAATTTTGGCAATAAACACTACAATAAAATTAAGTTATAGAGACACATATTTGTAACACTTTTTTGCAAGTGTCTCATTTATAGTCAATCTATATCCAAAATTGGGTTATATGAACATATTTTTGAGACACATTATAGTAATGTATCGCTATACACCCTAACGACGGCACATATAGGGACACTAATGACAAGTGTCGGTATTTTTTCTAACAGTATTTTTTTTAGTTTTTAACAACACTTAAAAGTGTCGCATAATTTTATTATAGTAAAAAAATATCCTAACTATTAAAGAACAGTACTAACTAGCTACTTGAGAACATAAATTGAGAACATGAACCCCAAAAAATTTACTGTCCAATGATTAATTGGACTATATTTATATGTTCTACTCCCTGGCTATAATTAATTATACTACAACTTTAATAAATAAAATTAACTAATGATATTTTGGACACTGTCAATGTATAGTTTCATTGTCTCCTTTTTATATTCGAGTTAGTTGATCCATAATTTTCTATGTCGGGCCAATTATATATCCACCAAAGCAAGAGGTGTTGGTATGTTTCAAAAGGCATCAAGGCAATTAATTATAAGGGAAATGATACTTGTACACCTATTTCGGGGTGTATATCACACACCCCATCCATCCAATGGGTGGGGTGTGATGATGGGTCAATCGATGTGACCCGTAAAAGATATCGCCACCATTAAAATGATGGAGGTGTATGATATACACCCCTTCGGGGTGTACATGTAGCATTGCTCTAATTATAATATCAAAATATTTGAGAATAATTAATTAAGGTCTCTGTCACCTCACCAACCATTATATATCTATATATATACTCTTATTAATCAATTAAGTAGTAATTTTATTTGCTAAAATTATTTAGTTTAATTATGAACTCTTCAAAAAGTCTCTAAACTCACAATTTTATTAACATAAAATTTAAACCAACCAAAAAAGAAAATTAACAGTGGATCAGAAATTGTATTATTGAGAATATCTTGTGTTTATTAGACATATTTATGGAAGAATGTTAAGGATAAAGTTGGTATTTTATATATTTAACCAACATTTTTTTTTTACTATTCTTGCTTATTTTAAAAGATGAATCGAACATAATTTCAGTTATTTCTATGAATAACAGTTTTATAAATCAAACGCTATTTTTCTTTTATTCCTAGCTATCCCGAAATAGCAAATTATCACAGGAATAAAAAAATTTTATCCCCGAGCACATTATTCCCGAACCAAACGGTACCCTAACGTTTACCTTCATTATTGGTTGTAGAACCCACCTCTTGTATTACTCATCTTCTCTTTTAGAATCTACTCCCTTTTAAAGATCGTGTCGTTTTTCCTTCCGTCTCTTCGGTAGAAATTTTTTTTAGATAGCTCTTAGATAAGTGTTCATGTAAGATCAACACTTTGTTTAGAGATGTATATATTGAAACAAAAGAATTAGAAAATTTTTTATATATTATTCATCTAAATTCATTGTCTTATATAGAGAGAAGAAAAAAGTTTTACATAGAAAAACAGGATTGTATCATGTTATATAAAAAAAATATGGTAATATACCATAACAATATATATGGTAACATACCATATAAAGAAAGTAATATACCATAGCAATAAAGAAATATATATGGTAGTATACCATGTAAAGAAAGTAAAATATATGGTAATATAAATGTTACAATCCTAACAAAGAAATAATATATAGGGTAATAATATATATGGTAACACTCTCCTGCAAACTTAAGGTGGGTTAAACACCAAGAGTTTGGACAAAAAAATTTGATGTCATTGTGTAGTATGAGACTTTGTGAAAAAATCAGCAAGCTGAAGACGAGATGATACAAATGGCAAGGCAAGTGTGCCATTAAGATAATGATGTCGAACGAAATGACAATCGATTTCAATATATTTAGTGCGTTCATGAAATACTGGATTATTAGCAATCTTGATTGCACTTTGGTTGAAACAATTTAGAGGTGTCGGAGTAGAACAAGTAACGCCAACATCACTAAGAAGACGACGAAGCCAAACAATCTCAGAAGCCGCAGTAGACATAGCACGATACTCAGCTTCGGCACTGGATTTGGAAATAATATTTTGTTTCTTTGCTCGCCATGAAATAAGAGAATCACCAAGAAAAATGCAATAACCCGTGGTAGATCGGCGATCAGTATGGTCCCCAGCCCAATCAGCATCAGAATAAGCTCGAAGTTCAAGTTTCGAGATGGAAGAAAAAAAAAGATTTTGATTAATAGTACCTCGAAGATAACGGAGAATGCGAAGAACGACAGCATAGTGAACAAAAGTTGGTTCTTGAACAAACTGGCTTACTATGTGGACGGCATAAGCAATATCTGGACGAGAGATAGTGAGATAAACGAGAGCTCCAACCAATTCTCAATAGCGTGTGGGATTTGGAAGCAGCTCACCCATGGTAGGAGTTAGTTTCTGATGGAGCTGCATCGGAGTATTGACTGTGTCATTGTCAGTAAGACCGGTACGAAGGATGAGATCTTCTGTATACTTTCGTTGAGATAGCAAATAGCCTTTAGGACCGTAGGCTACTTCAATACCTAGGAAATAACGGAGGGGCCCGAGATCTTTCATTTCAAATTGACGGTTAAAATAAAACTTGATAAATTGTATGAAATCGGGATCATCACCAGTGATGATCATATCATCAACATAAAGAAGTAAAACAGTAATACCACGAGCAGAAGAGTGAATGAATAACGGATGATCATTTTCACTTTGATGAAAACCTGCATAAATAACGGCAGCCGAGAACTTCTCAAACCAAGCGCGAGGAGCTTGTTTAAGACCATATAATGCCTTGCGAAGTAAGCATACATGGCCAGGTGGGTGATTAAGGCCAGGAGGTGGTTGCATGTAAACTTCTTCATGAAGATCACCATGTAAAAAGGCATTTTTAACATCAAATTGATACAACGGCCATCCACGAGAAGCAGCAACAGCTATAAGTACGCGAACAGATGTTATTTTAGCAACTGGAGCAAATGTCTCCTCATAATCAATGTCATACTCCTGAGTAAAACCACGAGCAACTAAGCGAGCCTTATAGCGATCAATAGAGCCATCAGACTTTGTCTTAATTTTGTAGATCCATTTACAGCTGATTGGAACCTTCCCTGGAGGAAGGGGAACAAGTTTTCTAGTGCCAGTGTGATGAAGAGCCTTAAGTTCTTCAGACATAGCATCTTGCCACTCAGGAATGGCAACAGCTTGGCGGTATGTTCAGGGTTCCTGGAGAGTATGGATAGTAGCAAGAAAGGTATGAAATTGTGGAGGAAGAGAATGTGAGGTAATACAACCAAAGAACCTTTTAGGCTGGCGTTCTCGAAGAGGATAACGACGCACGGATGTCGGAGGATCGTCGATTGGAGCTTCGATTGAGGAGCTATCACAAGGTGCATGTACTTCAGTGTCATCTACAGAAGAAGTGACAGGAGAGAAAGAATTTTCTTGGGAAAATGAATCATTCAAAAAGGAAAGATCAACATTGTGGGATGGTGATATTGCAGTGGTTGGTACGGGTTGGGCATAATAGGGAAGGTGCTCAAAGAAAATCACATCATGAGAAATTCGAAGACGTCTCGTGTTGGGATCATAGCAGTGATACCCTTTATGCTCGAGGCTATACCCTAGAAAGATACAAATAGCAGATTTAGGAGATAATTTAGTTTGTTCGTGAGGAGGTCGCAGGACAAGACAAGTGCAACCGAAGACGCGCAAGTGATCATACGAGGGAGGTTTGGCAAACAACCGCTCACTAGGATAGACACCTAATAGAACACTAGAAGGCATAATATTGATTAAGAAAACAGCAGTATTAACAGCATCAGCCCAAAATTGTGCTGGCATAGAACCATCAAAAAGAAGAGATCTTGCAGTGTCCATAATATGATGATGCTTTCGTTCAGCAACCCCATTTTGCTGGTGGGCATATGGGCACGAAAGCTGAGGTAAGGTGCCTTGACTTGCAAGAATATTTCTGAATTCATAAGATGTATGTATATTCACCTCCAGAGTCTGAACGAAAAATTTTAATATTTGTACCAAATTGATTTTGAATCATAATAGTAAAATTTTTATATATTTGCACCAGTTCAGACCGATTGCTCATGAAATATATCCAGGTAAAATGAGAATAATCATCAACAAAGATCACATAGTATCGATTGCCAATTCGTGTAGAAATAGGAGCAGGGCCCCAAACGTCAGAATGAATTAATTCAAAAGCAGCATGAGAAATAGAATTACTTATAGGAAAAGGTTTAGTAGTATGTTTAGCAAGTTTGAAACCTATACAACTAAAATTATTGTAAATAGAAAATTTGCCTAAAACACCACGACGAACTAAGACATTAAGATGTTCAAAAGAAGGATGACCTAAGCGACGATGCCATAAAGTAGTATTAGAGGTGGTGGAATTAGAGGTGGTGGAGACTGTGGCGGCATTAAAGAAGGCATGGTTGGATGGTAGATGCAGATGATCCATGTAGTACAAGCGATCTCGCCTATGGCCCTGTCCAATCAAATTCCCTGTTCGACGATCCTGAACACGACAAAAAGATGAGTCAAATATAACTGTGCAATCATGATCAGTAATTTGGCCAACAGATAAAATATTTAAGAAAAGTTTTGGTATGTGCAAAATAGAGGGTACTGAAAATTTTGCAGAATTGCTAATGGTAGGTGATAATGTACCAGAATGAGTAACGGGAAGAGGTGTACCATCAGCAGTGAAAATATTGAGCGGAGAAGACAAAAGGGAAGGTGAAGAAAGTAATAAACTATTGGGAGTCATATGAAAAGAAGCACCTGAGTCTAAAATCCATGAATTCTTAGAAGTACCTCCAAAGCTAGGTGTTGAAAGGGAGCCAAAACCTGGTGGTGCTGATGATGTCTGAGGACTAGATTCTGGCTCTTTCGGAGGCGATATATTCAAATTGCTCTGTTGGAGTAGATGCATTAGGTGAGGCCAGCTAAGTTGAGTAGAGGCAGTGTTATGTCCCACTTCGTTAGAAGAAGGATGCTCAGACTGTAGAGTAGAAGCAGCAACATGATGACCGCGTGGAGACTGTCGATGTTGATCAACCCACTTCTTTTTCCTGCAGTCCTGAATAGAATGCCCCCAGAGTTTGCAATATTTGCATTGGATATGACGTTTGTTCTTCCGAGGGCCAAACGAGGCGGAGGAACTCACAGACTCGGATAAATGGGTAGCGGAGATCGATGAAGAAGTTGGCCTCATAAGGCCTCGAACTCCGGCCGTAGACGCATAAGAAATTGGAAAAGGCGCTACTGATCACGAACTTGCGTTTGTTTGGTAGCACAAGTGCAAGCCAAATAAGTCTGGCACAGTGACCCTTCCATGGTTGATAGTTGGTGCCACCGTGCTTGTATAAAGCTGTAGAACTCCTGAATAGAACGTTCATCTTGATGGGCCAATGTCAATTCTTGAAATTCAGCATAGGACTGAGCACAGCTAGACTGTTCATATAGTTTTTTAAGATGAGCTCACATTTGTTAAGCTGTAGAGAAACTCACCAACTGCATTCTAATGTCAATTTCCACAGATGTGGATATAATTCCACAAGTACTACATCTGTCAGCAATACTCCACTCTATGAGTTTCTTCTCATCAACAGGAGGGCTAGTTCCATCGATATGATCTATCAAGTCTAGAGCATCAAATAGAAGTTGTAAAGACACCGACCACTCCCGGTAATTAGATCCAGATAATTTGACATCTAATTGTGAAAATGGAGGGGTAGAAGATGCCATGACAAAACAAATAAAGAAACAGAATAGACAAATATGAAGGAATGTCTTGCTAGACAGTAAGTTTGTCGACAACTGAGATGGACTCGGGCAGGCTCCCAACGATGTGGGACCACACTGACGTGATGATGGCGATCGCGGCCCTAGTGTCACGCCCCGGGTGTAAACCAGAACCCGGGCCCGTCTACAGATCCGCCGTATACACAGAATTTCCCGTGTATACGAAGCGCTGGTAACCTGCTCAAGTATAGATGATATAATAAAAGAGCATAAACAGAGCTAAACAGTAACTAATACATCTCAGATAAAGCAGAAAAGTAAAGTGCAGAAAGTAACTCTCAATAATACATATGTCTCTCCCAGCTCACTAATCAAATACAACCAGCTGGCCGAAGCCAGACCCAAAAAGAAATGAATAGTAGAGTATCTGAGAGTATCGGGGTACATCTAATAATAGAACTGGTGCCTGGGTGGACCGCTATCTAGTCCGCGATTCTCTTACCTCGGTCCGCAGTGGAGGGTCCTGCAACAGCCGCAGACGACTCTGCAAAACAAAGGGGAATAGAAGAAGAAAAGCAGTGGGGAGTGAGAACTACTATAAAACAGTAGCCTCCTCCTAGTGGGTAGACCTCAACACAAATGTGCCCACTAGGACTATAAGAGGCAGAAAAGATGAACAAAGGTGGTAAGCTGTAATTAAAACTGCTGATGATGAATAGAGCTACCACTACATGCCTCTAATGAGCTAACTGATAGATTAGCTATATGTATGCATCAGAATGTCAACGCCTGCCTGTCTAGACCCAATCGATACACCAGTAAGCACTGGTACTGCCTGCTCTGCCTGCCAAATCGGGTATGCCAGCCTACGCATAACACCGATAGGAAAAGGGAGTCTCGAAGACTCGAAGCCTGTAAAAACGCACACTCCGGAGTGGCACTCGAGGGGAGCGACCCACACGAGTATAATGCCTGGGTAACAAGTACCAAATCAGCAGGACTGGATCATGACTCTGATCACGGTGGAAAACCCATCCACTAAAAGAAATCCAAATCCTCTATCCCAATCTGATGCAATAACTACTGTCCGGTCAACCGCCAAAGATCCGCGGTTGCCGCAATGCCCGGCCCTCACAGCCTGCCTGTCCCAAAGCCCATAACTGTCTGACTACACTATCCCAGTCCCTGCTCGAACCCGAGCGCACTATCCCCCGAATATAAATAAAAGAAGAGAAAAGCATGGTTTCTCCTAAGTCAATTCCAGCATGATAGTGTAGCAGAAAAAGGTGGCCTAACTAGATGTCCATTTAAGCATGCAAAGTCCTTTATATAAAAACAGGGTTTAATATTATTATCCTTCCCAATAGAGAGGTATGCCACTAGTTAAACTTTCATTTGCTAAGTTATCTCATATCCATTTATCACATAAGCATAAGAGGTCCCAAAGTGTACGAGTAAGATAGTCCTTTATAGCAAAACTCCCCCCCCCCGTGAGGTTTAAACGACATATTAATATAAGAATCATCCATTCATTAATACTTAGTCCATTTTAAGATGTAGCCCAAGCAATAAGTCCAATTCTCAACCAAGATGCCATTTTAACTTATTCCGGTTCATTTAGCAACATAACAGTGAAGCACTCCAATAGGCCTAGTGGGGACATCATAAGTAGGAGGTAAACAACGGTACCCACCTCGAGCGCTAAATCCGGTCCTCAAAGGCTAAGTCCGCGCTCGCTCCGGAAAAACCCCGCAACACTGTGCCAAAGATCCCAAAGAACACACACAAATTACAATTCAAGTTTAACCCAAAATCTGTCTCCCAAATTCAGATTTACTGTTCAGCCATTTTTACCTGTGACACGTGCCCACAAAATTCCCAGAAAAATATACACTGCGATCTACGCGACGATCCGGTCGAAACAAGTACCTGCACGTTTTCCCACGATTTTTCTGTGCTGAGAACGAAAATCGACAAGAGGACCACCTCAAACAATACATTCATCCCAAAACAGCGATATAAAATTCTGTAAAAAGGGATTCCTCACCTTCAGGGAAATTCCACAAAAATCCACGAAAATTCCAGGAGATTCCTCGTGACGCGTAGATGCAAATCCCCTTTTGAGTCGCCCTGTTTCGATGCTCGAGCGCGAAGTTATCGCCAAAACGAGATGGTGCTGTCCCAAAACTCCGCGACGGAAAAAGGGTCAGAAAGAAGCCACAGAATCACCATCAAAACCTCTGAATCAAGAGAAACTCATAAAAGAGGAAGTGAAGCCCTACCTGTCAAGAATCCGACGCGCAAAAATCGTAAAAACAGGATGTCGGGGTGAGCCGGGGGAGCTAGAACACCGAAATGCGACGAATCTGGTAGCCGTAGAACGATCGTCGCGCCGCGCCGGATAAATGCAAACCTCGGGATCCGAGCCTTCAAAATTCTTGAGATTACTACAGTGGATGAAGGATTGGGAGAGGAAGAATGTCTAAGAGGGGGGCTCGGAGTGGTTCCAAACAGAAAGGGAGAAATCGGGCTTCCAATGCCCTAAAAGAATTAAGAAGGAGAAAAACAAACCCAAGTTATTGGATTCGGGCCACGTTTGGGCCCGGATCCGCCAGGGCGGGTCGGACGCGTCCCGTCCGACCGGGCGGAACCAATCAGCACGCGACGCGCGTCCCACAGGAGATCGGCGCGCATCCCGCACAGCGAACAGCCGTGCGGGGCGCGCCAGCGGCCGACGCGCGTCCCGACCGCGCGGTCAACCCCGCAGGCGCTCGCCAATGGCGAGGCGACGCGCGTCCCACGCACTGTGCGGTCAGGCGCGCGGGCAGGCGCCGCCTGACCGGCCGCAGGCGTTGTCCCCTGCGCCGAGTCCCAAGAGCCCGCCAGTAGCCATGCGCCACGTGTCTGTGCGCCGGGTCCGTGCACCCCGCCGAGCCGTTCCATGCACCGGGCGCCGCGGGCCGGCCAATGAGGGCCCGCCACGTGGCATCCGGCGGTCCACGGCCTTCCCCCATGCACCAGGAGACATTAGAAACTTCCGGGAGTCCCTTTTTGGGCATCCGGACTCCAAATCCGGCAAATAAATAGCCGTTTTCAAGCGTTTTTCCGCACTGGATCCAAATACGCCATCCGTTTGGCCTAAAAACTTTTCTAAAATTCGGCAAACCCCGCCGAAGGCCAAACTAACAATAAATACTGCCACGGACCCACCTGTGCTGTCCCTTTGACACACTGTGGATCAAACACCATCATTAGGTGTTTCACACTTGGATTCACAGGAAAACAGTGCATGGAAACCTGGATCATCACATCCTCCCCCACTAAAAGAAAGTTTCGTCCTCGAAACTAAAATCATACCTCAAGTCGGGGGCCTCAAACAATTGGGGGTGGGCATCCAACATCGCTGACTCCAGCTCCCACGTAGCTTCGCGCTCGCCCTGGTTGCTCCACAGAACCTTCACATAAGGGATGGCCCGGCTGCGCAGCTCTCTAACCTCGCGGTCCAAAATCCGCAGTGGCCGCTCGACATAGCTCAAGTCCTCCGCAACCTCCAGTGGGACGAAATCAATGATGTGCGACGGGTCATGAACATATCTCCTCAGGGTGGATACATGAAACACGTCTGTGAACACTAGCCAATCTGGGAGGAAGTGCAAGCCGGTAGGCAACTGGCCCGATGCGCTCCAATACCTCAAAAGGTCCGATATAACGAGGGCTCAGTTTTCCACGAATCCCAAATCTCCGAATCCCTTTCGACGGCGAGACTTTCAAAAAGACATGATCGCCCACCTGAAACTCCAAGTCTCGTCGTCGGGTGTCAGCATAACTCTTCTGCCGGCTCTGAGCTGTCTCCATATGTCGTCGAATCAGTCTGACCTTCTCCTCTGCCTCCAATAGTAGATCAGGACCCAAGGTCTTCTTCTCGCCCACATCACTCCAATATAGGGGTGACCGACACTTGCGCCCATACAACGCTTCAAACGGAGCCATCTGGATGCTCGCTTGATAGCTGTTGTTGTACGCAAACTCGACCAATCCCAGATGTCGGTGCAACCCGCCCCCAAAGTCCAGAACGCATGCTCGTAGCATATCCTCGAGAGTCTGAATGGTGCGCTCTGACTGTCCGTCCGTCTGTGGGTGAAAAGCTGTGCTGAAGTGAAGCCGTGTCCCTAGGGCCGTCTGTAAACTCCTCCAAAAGTGCGAGACAAACCTCGAGTCCCTATCCGACACGATGGAAATGGGTATCCCGGGCAATCTGACCACCTCGGCCAAGTACACCTGTGCCAGTCGATCCAATGGCCAAGTCATCTGAACTGGTATAAAGTGAGCGGATTTGGTGAGTCTGTCCACGACCACCCAGATCGCATCCGCTCCAGTCTGAGCTCTCGGCAATCCCGTGACAAAATCCATAGTGATATGATCCCACTTCCATTCAGGGATCGGGAGGCTCTGCAACTTGCCAGCAGGTACACGATGCTCAGCCTTTACTTGCTGACAAGTTAAGCAGTGCGCCACAATCTGCCAATATCTCTTTCATGCCGCTCCACCAGAACTGTGCCTTGAGGTCCTTATACATCTTAGTCCCACCAGGATGGATGGTATAAGGTGTATAATGAGCTCCCCGCAGATCTGCTCTCGAGTCTCCGAGTCCATAGGCACGCAAGCTCGGTCCCTGTACCGTAGTACTCCCGAAGCATCAACTGAGAAATCCCCTGCCTCTCCAGCCGGAATCTGCTCTCGAATCCTCATCAGATGGGGGTCCTCACTCTGTTTCTTCTCCAGAATCCTGTCCAACAGAGTGGGCTGCACGACCAAGGACAATAGTCTAGCAGAAACCCCCGGGGACACCACCTCAAGCTCTAACCGCCTCATCTGCTCCAATAATGGCGCCTGATCGGTGATCATCATAGATAAGCTCTGCACTGCTCTCCCTGCTCAGGGCATCAGCGACCACGTTTGCCTTGCCGGGATGGTAAAGTATGTCCACATCGTAATCCTTTAACAGCTCCAACCATCTGCGCTGCCTCAGATTGAGCTCCTTCTGCGTGAACAGATACTTCAGGCTCTTATGGTCGGTGTAAATCTCGCAGTGTTCCCCATACAGATAGTGGCGCCACAACTTCAGTGCGAAGATCACAGCCGCTAGCTCCAAGTCATGGGTAGGGTAATTTTCTCATAATCCTTGAGTTGTCGCGAAGCATACAGCGATTACCTTACCCTCCTGCATCAGCACGCACCCGAGTCCACTATGCGATGCGTCACTGTAGATCACGTATCCTTTCCCCATAACAGGGAGGGAAAGGATAGGAGCTGACATCAATCTGGTCTTCAGTTCCTCGAAGCTTCTCTGGCAATCCTCACTCCAGATGAACTTGATTCCTTTGCGCGTCAAACGAGTGAGGGGTGCGGAAAGTTTCGCAAAACCCTCCACAAACCGACGGTAATAACCTGCCAAGCCCATAAAACTGCGAACCTCTGCTACCGTCGTCGGTCGGGGCCAATCCCGGATCGCCTCAATCTTCGCCGGGTCTACCGCCACTCCCGCGGCTGAAATCACATGGCCCAAAAAGGCAACCTCTCGAAGCCAAAACTCGCACTTAGACAACTTGGCATACAACTTCTTCTCCCCTCAGAAGTTGCAGCACTATCCTCAGATGCTCCTCGTGCTCCACATCGCTCCGAGAGTAAATCAGGATGTCATCGATGACACTACCACAAACCGGTCCAGATAAGGTCGAAAGACCCTGTTCATCAAATCCATAAATGCGGCAGGCATTAGTCAATCCAAAAGGCATGACGGTGAACTCGTAATGCCCGTACCGAGTCCTGAATGCTGTCTTAGGACATCCTCGGTCTTCACCTTCAGTTGGTGGTAACCAGACTGTAAATCAATCTTAGAGAAGACACAAGACCCTTGCAGCTGATCAAATAAGTCGTCGATGCGCGGCAAAGGGTACTTGTTCTTGATGGTCACTTTATTCAGCTCTCGGTAATCCACACAAAGACGAAGTGAACCATCCTTCTTCTTCACGAACAGCACCGGTGCTCCCCAAGGTGATACACTCGGCCTCACAAAACCCTTATCCAATAAATCCTGGAGTTGCGCCTTCAACTCCCGCAGCTCCGCCGGTGCCATTCGGTAAGGGGCCTTAGAGATTGGCGCAGTTCCTGGGACTACGTCATCAAAAACTCGATCTCCCTATCCGGCGGCATACTAGTCCAGCTCTGGTGGGAAAACATCCGGGAACTCGTGGACTATAGGGATATCCGCGAGTGCCCGGTGCCGCCGCAGCCCCCTCAAACCACAACTGGCCAAAAAGGCCACGCACCGCTGCGTCTCATCTGCCTCGCACGAGAAGTCGAAACTATCGCGGCGAAGAAGTACTCTGCATCCTCTGTACACAATCACCTCCGGGCCTGGCTCGCTAAAAGTCACCGTCCTCTAG
>CM055071.1:42213505-42307317 GCA_029204045.2 Tillandsia leiboldiana | reverse complement strand
TTTTGGTATGTGCAAAATAGAGGGTACTGAACAATTTTGGCGAATTGCTAATGGTAGGTAATCATGTACAGAAATGGTAACGGGGGGGGGGGTAAAGGTATACCGTCCAGTGGAAAATATTGAGCGAGAAGACAAAAGGGAAGGTGAAGAAAGTAATTAAACATTATAGGAGTCATATGAAAAGAAGCACCTGAGTCTACAATCCGAATTCTTAGAAGTACCTGTCCAAAGCTAGGTATTGAAAGGGAGCCAAACCTGGTGTGCTGATGAGTGCTGAGGAACTAGATTCTGGCTCTTTCAGAGGCGATATATTCAAATGTCTGTTGGAGTAAGATGCATTAGGTGGGCAAGCTAAGTTGAGTATAGTGCAAGTGTATGTCCACTTCGTTAGAAGAAGGATGCTCAACTGTAGAGTAGACGATGCAGCAACATTTAGAGGACCCAGTGGAGACACTTTCGATGTTGATCAACCCACTTCTTTTTCCTGCAGTCCTGAATAGAAATGCCCCCATAGTTTGCAATATTTGCATTGGATAGGACATTTGTTCTTTTCCGCGGGCCAAACGAGCCGGAGGACTCACAACTCGGATAAATGGGTAGCGTAGATCGATGAAGAAGTTGGCCTCATAAGCCTCGAACTCCCTCCGTAGACGCATAAGAAATTGGAAAAGGCGCTACTGATCACGAACTGCGTTTGTTTGGTAGCACAAGTGCAAGCCAAATAAGTCTGGCACAGTGGACCCTTCCATGGTTTGATAGTTGGTGCCACCGTGCTTGTATCAAAGCTGTAGAACTCCTCGAATAGAACGTTCATCTTGATGGGCCAATGTCAATTCTTTGAAATTCAGCATAGGATAACGAGCACCTAGACTGTTCATATAGTTTTTTAAGATGCTCACATTTGTTAAACTGTAGAGAACTCACCAACTGCTTCTAATGCAATTTCCACAGATGTGGATATAATTCCCCAAGTCTCAATCTGTCCAGCAATCTCCACTCTATGAGTCTATTTTTCTTCCATCAACAGGAGGGCTAGTTCCATCGATATGATCTATCAAGTCTAGAGCATCAAATAGAAGTTGTAAAAAGACAACCGATCACTCCCGGTAATTAGAATCCAATAATTGACATCTAATTGTGAAAATGGAGGGTAAAGATGCCATGACAAACAAATAAAGAAACAGAATAGACAAATATGAAGGATGTCTTGCTAGACCAGTAATTTGTCGACAACGGAGATGGACTCTCTAGGCAGGCTCCCCACGATATTTGACCACACTGCGACGTGATGATGGCGATCGCCGGCCCTAGTTCACGCCCCGGGTGTAAACCAAACCCGGGCCCGTCTACAGATCCGCCGTATACACAGAATTTCCCGTGTATACGAAGCGCTGGTAACCTGCTCAAGTATAGATGATATAATAAAGAGCATAAACAGAGCTAACAGTAACTAATACATCTCAGATAAAGCAGAAAAGTAAAGTGCAGAAAGTAACTCTCAATAATACATATGTCTCTCCCAGCTCACTAATCAAATACAACCAGCTGGCCGAAGCCAGACCCAAAAAGAAATGAATAGTAGAGTATCTGAGAGTATCGGTGTACATCTAATAATAGAACTGGTGCCTGGGTGGACCTATCTAGTCCGCGATTCTCTTACCTCGGTCCGCAGTGGAGGGTCCTGCAACAGCCGCAGACGACTCTGCAAAACAAAGGGGAATAGAAGAAGAAAAGCAGTGGGGAGTGAGAACTACTATAAACAGTAGCCTCCTCCTAGTGGGTAGACCTCAACACAAATGTGCCCACTAGGACTATAATAGGCAGAAAAGATAACAAAGGTGGTAAGCTGTAATTAAAACTGCTGATGATGAATAAGCTACCACTACATGCCTCTAATGATCTAACTGATAGATTAGCTATATGTATGCATCAGAATGTCAACGCCTGCTGTCCTAGACCCAATCGATACACCAGTAAGCACTGGTACTTGCCTACTTCTGCCTGCTCTGCTGCCAATCGGGTATGCCAGCCTACGCATAACACCGATAGGAAAAGGGAGTCTCGAAGACTCGAAGCCTGTAAAAACGCACACTCCGGAGTGGCACTCGAGGGGAGCGACCCACACGAGTATAATGCCTGGGTAACAAGTACCAAATCAGCAGGACTGGATCATGACTCGATCACGGTGGAAAACCCATCCACTAAAAGAAATCCAAATCCTCTATCCCAATCTGATGCAATAACTACTGTCCGTCAACCGCCAAAGATCCTCGGTTGCCGCAATGCCCGGCCCTCACAGCCTGCCTGTCCCAAACCCACAACTGTCTGACTACTATCCCATCCCTGCCCTCGAACCCAGCGCACTATCCCCCGAATATAAATAAAAAGAAGAGAAAGCATGGTTTCTCCTAAGTCAATTCCAGCATGATAGTGTAGCAGAAAAAGGTGGCCTAACTAGATGTCCATTTAAGCATGCAAAGTCCTTTATATAAAAACAGGGTTTAAATATTATTATCCTTCCAATAGAGAGGTATGCCACTAGTTAAACTTTCATTTGCTAAGTTATCTCATATCCATTTATCACATAAGCATAAGAGGTCCCAAAGTGTACAGTAAGATAGTCCTTTATAGCAAAACTCCCCCCCCCCGTGAGGTTTAAACGACATATTAATATAAGAATCATCCATTCATTAATACTTAGTCCATTTTAAGATGTAGCCCAAGCAATAATCCAATTCTCAACCAAGATGCCATTTTAACTTATTCCGGTTCATTTAGCAACATAACAGTGAAGCACTCCAATAGGCCTAGTGGGGACATCATAAGTAGGAGGTAAACAACGGTACCCACCTCGAGCGCTAAATCCGGTCCTCAAAGGCTAAGTCCGCGCTCGCTCCGGAAAAACCCGCAACACTGTGCCAAAGATCCCAAAGAACACACACAAATTACAATTCAAGTTTAACCCAAAATCTGTCTCCCAAATTCAGATTTACTGTTCAGCCATTTTTACCTGTGACACGTGCCCACAAAATCCCAGAAAAATATACACTGCGATCTACGCGACGATCCGGTCGAAACAAGTACCTGCACGTTTTCCCACGATTTTTCTGTGCTGAGAACGAAATCGACAGGGACCACCTCAAACAATACATTCATCCCAAAACAGCGATATAAAATTCTGTAAAAAGGGATTCCTCACCTTCAGGAAATTCCACAAAAATCCACACGAAAATTCCAGGAGATTCCTCGTGACGCGTAGATGCAAATCCCCTTTTGAGTCGCCCTGTTTCGATGCTCGAGCGCGAAGTTATCGCCAAAACGAGATGTGCTGTCCCAAAACTCCGCGACGGAAAAGGTCAGAAAGAAGCCACAGAATCACCATCAAAACCTCTGAATCAAGAGAAACTCATAAAAGAGAAGTGAAGCCCTACCTGTCAAGAATCCGACGGCGCAAAAATCGTAAAACAGGATGTCGGGGTGAGCCGGGGGAGCTAGAACACCGAAATGCGACGAATCTGGTAGCCGTAAACGATCGTCGCGCCGCGCCGGATAAATGCAAACCTTGGGATCCGAGCCTTCAAAATTCTTGAGATTACTACAGTGGATGGAGGATTGGGAGAGGAAGAAATGTCTAAGAGGGGCTCGGAGTGGTTCCAAACAGAAGGGAGAAATCGGGCTTCCAATGCCTAAAAGAATAAAGGAGAAAAACAAACCCGTTATTGGATTCGGGCCACGTTTGGGCCCGGATCCGCCAGGGCGGGTCGGACGCGTCCCGTCCGACCGGCGGAACCACCAGCACGCGACGCGCGCGCGTCCCCACAGGAGATCGCGCGCATCCCGCACAGCGAACACCGTGCGGGGCGCGCCAGCGGCCGACGCGCGTCCCGACCCCGCGCGTCACCCCGCCGCGCTCGCCAATGGCGAGGCACGCGCGTCCCACGCACTGTGCGGTCAGGCGCGCTGGCAGGCGCCGCCTGACCGGCCGCGGCGTTGTCCCCTGCGCCGAGTCCCAAGAGCCCGCCAGTACCATGCGCCACGTGTCTGTGCGCCGGGTCCGTGCACCCCGCCGAGCCGTTCCATGCACCGGGCGCCGCGGGCCGGCCAATGAGGGCCCGCCACGTGGCATCCGGCGGTCCACGGCCTTCCCCCATGCACCAGGAGACATTAGAAACTTCCGGGAGTCCCTTTTTGGGCATCCGACTCCAAATCCGGCAAAGCCGTTTTCAACGTTTTTTTTTTTTTTTTTTTTTCCGCGCTGATCCAAATACGCCATCCGTTTGGCCTAAAAACTTTTCTAAAATTCGGCAAACCCCGCCGAAGGCCAAACTAACAATAATACTGCCACGGACCCACCTGTGCTGTCCCTTTGACACACTGTGGATCAAACACCATCATTAGGTGTTTCACACTTGGATTCACAGGAAAACAGTGCATGGAAACCTGGATCATCACATCCTCCCCCACTAAAAGAAAGTTTCGTCCTCGAAACTAAAATCATACCTCAAGTCGGGGCCTCAAACAATTGGGGGTGGGCATCCAACATCGCTGACTCCAGCTCCCACGTAGCTTCGCGCTCGCCCTGGTTGCTCCACGAACCTTCACATAAGGGATGGCCCGGCTGGCGCAGCTCCTAACCCTCGCGGTCCAAAATCCGCAAGTGGCCGCTCGACATAGCTCAAGTCCTCCGCAACCTCCAGTGGGACGAAATCAATGATGTGCGACGGGTCATGAACATATCTCCTCAGGGTGGATACATGAAACACGTCGTGAACACTAGCCAATCTGGAGGAAGTGCAAGCCGGTAGGCAACTGGCCCGATGCGCTCCAATACCTCAAAAGGTCCGATATAACGAGGGCTCAGTTTTCCACGAATCCCAAATCTCCGAATCCCTTTCGACGGCGAGACTTTCAAAAGACATGATCGCCCACCTGAAACTCCAAGTCTCGTCGTCGGGTGTGTCAGCATAACTCTTCTGCCGGCTCTGAGCTGTCTCCAGATGGTCGTCGAATCAGTCTGACCTTCTCCTCTGCCTCCAATAGTAGATCAGGACCCAAGGTCTTCTTCTCGCCCACATCACTCCAATATAGGGGTGACCGACACTTGCGCCCATACAACGCTTCAAACGGAGCCATCTGGATGCTCGCTTGATAGCTGTTGTTGTACGCAAACTCGACCAATCCCAGATGTCGGTGCCACCCGCCCCCAAAGTCCAGAACGCATGCTCGTAGCATATCCTCGAGAGTCTGAATGGTGCGCTCTGACTGTCCGTCCGTCTGTGGTGTGAAAAGCTGTGCTGAAGTGAAGCCGTGTCCCTAGGGCCGTCTGTAAACTCCTCAAAAAGTGCGAGACAACCTCGAGTCCCTATCCGACACGATGGAAATGGGTATCCCGTGCAATCTGACCACCTCGCCAAGTACAACCTGTGCCAGTCGATCCAATGGCCAAGTCATCTGAACTGGTATAAAGTGAGCGGATTTGGTGAGTCTGTCCACGACCACCCAGATCGCTATCGCTCCAGTCTGAGCTCTCGGCAATCCCGTGACAAGAAATCCATAGTGATATGATCCCACTTCCATTCAGGGATCGGGAGGCTCTGCAACTTGCCACAGGTACAGACGATGCTCAGCCTTTACTTGCTGACAAGTTAAGCAGTGCGCCAACAAATCTGCCAATATCTCTTTTCATGCCGCTCCACCAGAACTGTGCCTTGAGGTCCTTATACATCTTAGTCCCACCAGGATGGATGGTATAAGGTGTATAAGGGCCTCCCGCAAGATCTGCTCTCGAGTCTCCGAGTCCATAGGCACGCAAGCTCGGTCCCTGTACCGTAGTACTCCCGAAAGCATCAACTGAGAAATCCCCTGCCTCTCCAGCCGGAATCTGGCTCTCGAATCCTCATCAGATGGGGGTCCTCACTCTGTTTCTCCCGAATCCTGTCCAACAGAGTGGGCTGCACGACCAAGGACAATAGTCTAGCAGAAACCCCCGGGGGACACCACCTCAAGCTCTAACCGCCTCATCTGCTCCAATAATGGCGCCTGATCGTTGATCATCATAGATAAGCTCTGCACTGCTCTCCTGCTCAGGGCATCAGCGACCACGTTTGCCTTGCCGGGATGGTAAAGTATGTCCACATCGTAATCCTTTAACAGCTCCAACATCTGCGCCTGCCTCAGATTGAGCTCCTTCTGCGTGAACAGATACTTCAGGCTCTTATGGTCGGTTGTAAATCTCGCAGTGTTCCCCATACAGATAGTGGCGCCACAACTTCAGTGCGAAGATCACAGCCGCTAGCTCCAAGTCATGGGTAGGGTAATTTTTCTCATAATCCTTGAGTTGTCGCGAAGCATAAGCGATTACCTTACCCTCCTGCATCAGCACGCACCCGAGTCCACTATGCGATGCGTCACTGTAGATCACGTATCCTTTCCCCATAACAGGGAGGGAAAGGATAGGAGCTGACATCAATCTGGTCTTCAGTTCCTCGAAGCTTCTCTGGCAATCCTCACTCCAGATGAACTTGATTCCTTTGCGCGTCAAACGCGTGAGGGGTGCGGAAAGTTTCGCAAAACCCTCCACAAACCGACGGTAATAACCTGCCAAGCCCATAAAACTGCGAACCTCTGCTACCGTCGTCGGTCGGGGGCCAATCCGGATCGCCTCAATCTTCGCCGGGTCTACCGCCACTTCCCGCGGCTGAAATCACATGGCCCAAAAAGGCAACCTCTCGAAGCCAACACTCGCACTTAGACAACTTGGCATACAACTTCTTCTCCCTCAGAAGTTGCAGCACTATCCTCAGATGCTCCTCGTGCTCCACATCGCTCCGAGAGTAAATCAGGATGTCATCGATGAACACTACCACAAACCGGTCCAGATAAGGTCGAAAGACCCTGTTCATCAAATCCATAAATGCGGCAGGGGCATTAGTCAATCCAAAAGGCATGACGGTGAACTCGTAATGCCCGTACCGAGTCCTGAATGCTGTCTTAGGAACCTCCTCGGTCTTCACCTTCAGTTGGTGGTAACCAGACTGTAAATCAATCTTAGAGAAGACACAAGACCCTTGCAGCTGATCAAATAAGTCGTCGATGCGCGGCAAAGGGTACTTGTTCTTGATGGTCACTTTATTCAGCTCTCGGTAATCCACACAAGACGAAGTGAACCATCCTTCTTCTTCACGAACAGCACCGGTGCTCCCCAAGGTGATACACTCGGCCTCACAAAACCCTTATCCAATAAATCCTGGAGTTGCGCCTTCAACTCCCGCAGCTCCGCCGGTGCCATTCGGTAAGGGGCCTTAGAGATTGGCGCAGTTCCTGGGACTACGTCAATCAAAACTCGATCTCCCTATCCGGCGGCATACTAGTCAGCTCTGGTGGGAAAACATCCGGGAACTCGTGGACTATAGGGATATCCGCGAGTCCCGGTGCCGCCGCAGGCCCCTCAACCACACTGGCCAAAAAGGCCACGCATCCGCTGCGCATCATCTGCCTCGCACGAGAAGTCGAAACTATCGCGGCGAAGAAGGTACTCTGGCATCCTCTGTACACAATCACCTCCTGGCCTGGCTCGCTAAAAGTCACCGTCCTCGCGGCACAATCAATAGTCGCATAATAGCGAGTCAGCCAGTCCATCCCAAGTACCATATCAAAGTCTCGCAGCTGGACTCAGGACCATCAGGTCCGCTGGCAAGATCCACGACTCGATCTGTACAGGGCAAGACCAACAACACTCCTCTACAAGTAAAGTATGCTCGGGAACCCGTACCTCTAACGCACGTGGCAACCGACCTAACTCTAGTCCATGAGATGATGCAAATGCTCTACTGATGAAAGAATGTGATGCCCCGGTATCAAATAAGGTGCGAGCTCTACTGCCAGAAAGTAAAACGATACCTGCCACCACGTGGTCGGCTGCCAGGGAGTCCGCAACCTGGGCGGCATAAACCCGCCCGCTCTGTGCCGGTGGTCGGTGATCTGCCGGGTGGGAAGAAGGGGCCCTGCTTGCTGGAGCATAGGACCGCTGCTGGGGCGCCGGTGGGGCTGATGCTGAGGAAGGAGCCGGTGCTGGCGCATAAGGGCAAGTAGCTCGAACGTGGCCCGACTGTCCGCACCGGTAACAGCGGCCAAACCTCTGGTCACAAGTATCAGGAGAGTGCTGTCCCTGGCAGAAAATGCACCTGGCTTGGGGTCTGGGGCTGCCTCCCCTGCTGCTGCTGCCTCTGCCGCTGAGATCCCTGGTGCCGGGACTGCGACCTCTGCTGCTGAGAATGCTGCTGCTGTCGTGAGTGCTGCTGCTGGTGCTGTGGGGGCCTCGGAGATCCACCATGCCCTCGCCGCTCCGAACGCCCGCGGCCTGAGAACTGAGGCGGCGGGGGTCGGGGCGGCCTCCAGGAGCTGGCCTGTCCCCCATCATCCTGCGCTGGCCGCTTCCTGTCCGATCCCTGAGCGGCCAGGCCCCACGTCTGGCGACAACGTGGTCTCCTCTCTCGATCCACTGTGCATGCTCGGCCGCCTCCTCCAGGGTCTGTAATCTCTGTGCATGCACCAAGGTATAGAGCTCCGGGCGCAGGCCCGACTCGAAGAGCTCCACCTGATGTGGTCCATCCCTCGCGACGTAGGGAACGCAGCTGAGCAGTCGCGAAAACTCCTGAAGTAGTCCCATGCCGACCGGTCGCCCTGCTGGAGATTCTTCAGGTCATCCTCTACCTTTTTCTTCACGCTGGTGGAAAAGTAAGTGTCCAGGACCATCCTCTTGAACTCTGCCCAAGGTAGCTGCCGGGTGATCTGAAACTCCAGGGGCTCCACCCGACGCCACCACGTGTCCGCATCTCCATCCAGACAATGCACAGCCATGTGTACCCGGTACTTCTGATCGATGAAGAAGTCTCGGAACAACTTCTCCATTGCTGAAAGCCACGTCCCAACCTCCCAAGGGTGAGTGCTCCGCCCCGAGAATCTAGGCGGTCCCCGCTTGCAGAAATGGGTGAGTTTATCAGTAAACTCCTGCTCCTCCTCGGGAGCCAAAGGTCGGATCGCTCCCGGGGCCCCGCTGCTCGAAGATGGTGCCGTAGGCACAAGCGGTATAGTCGGTGGTACAACAGGTGGTGCGGGGGCCTCAGTAGTAGTAGGGGGAGGGGCCCCAACCTGAGCAAGCAGCTGCTCGAACCTCTGCTCCTGCCGGCGGTGACCCTCCGCCAGCTGGGCCACCATGGCCCTCAACTCAGCAAATCTCTGAAGGTCCGGACTTGCTCCGGCCCCTCCGGGGGTGTAGGGGTACCCCGGGTAGGAATCCGCCGCCTGGGAGGCATCCTGTCACACAAGAAACCACAAATCAGTACCGAAACCACACACGACCCAATCTAGCGAAAGTCAAAGGCATCCTCCTATTTCTGTAACCTTATGTTGTCTGCAGCCAACATAATAGTTCGCCAGAAACAGGACATGCCAATCCCTCTTCACTCCCTGGAAGAGTCAAAATAATATATGACCAAATTGCCGACTTTCGCATAATGTCACGTCACTCACGCCCCTGCCTTCCTAGGGTCTGCCAAAAGCCTAGGGTTTCCTAAGTCCCAATTGACCTATCCCTAAGCTCTGATACCAACTTAATCTGTCACGCCCCGGGTGTAAACCAGAACCCGGGCCCGTCTACAGATCCGCCGTATACACAGAATTTCCCGTGTATACGAAGCGCTGGTAACCTGCTCAAGTATAGATGATATAATAAAAGAGCATAAACAGAGCTAAACAGTAACTAATACATCTCAGATAAAGCAGAAAAGTAAAGTGCAGAAAGTAACTCTCAATAATACATATGTCTCTCCCAGCTCACTAATCAAATACAACCAGCTGGCCGAAGCCAGACCCAAAAAGAAATGAATAGTAGAGTATCTGAGAGTATCGGGGTACATCTAATAATAGAACTGGTGCCTGGGTGGACCGCTATCTAGTCCGCGATTCTCTTACCTCGGTCCGCAGTGGAGGGTCCTGCAACAGCCGCAGACGACTCTGCAAAACAAAGGGGAATAGAAGAAGAAAAGCAGTGGGGAGTGAGAACTACTATAAAACAGTAGCCTCCTCCTAGTGGGTAGACCTCAACACAAATGTGCCCACTAGGACTATAAGAGGCAGAAAAGATGAACAAAGGTGGTAAGCTGTAATTAAAACTGCTGATGATGAATAGAGCTACCACTACATGCCTCTAATGAGCTAACTGATAGATTAGCTATATGTATGCATCAGAATGTCAACGCCTGCCTGTCTAGACCCAATCGATACACCAGTAAGCACTGGTACTGCCCTGCTCTGCCTGCCAAATCGGGTATGCCAGCCTACGCATAACACCGATAGGAAAAGGGAGTCTCGAAGACTCGAAGCCTGTAAAAACGCACACTCCGGAGTGGCACTCGAGGGGAGCGACCCACACGAGTATAATGCCTGGGTAACAAGTACCAAATCAGCAGGACTGGATCATGACTCTGATCACGGTGGAAAACCCATCCACTAAAAGAAATCCAAATCCTCTATCCCAATCTGATGCAATAACTACTGTCCGGTCAACCGCCAAAGATCCGCGGTTGCCGCAATGCCCGGCCCTCACAGCCTGCCTGTCCCAAAGCCCACAACTGTCTGACTACACTATCCCAGTCCCTGCTCGAACCCGAGCGCACTATCCCCCGAATATAAATAAAAGAAGAGAAAAGCATGGTTCTCCTAAGTCAATTCCAGCATGATAGTGTAGCAGAAAAAGGTGGCCTAACTAGATGTCCATTTAAGCATGCAAAGTCCTTTATATAAAAACAGGGTTTAAATATTATTATCCTTCCCAATAGAGAGGTATGCCACTAGTTAAACTTTCATTTGCTAAGTTATCTCATATCCATTTATCACATAAGCATAAGAGGTCCCAAAGTGTACGAGTAAGATAGTCCTTTATAGCAAAACTCCCCCCCCCCGTGAGGTTTAAAACGACATATTAATATAAGAATCATCCATTCATTAATACTTAGTCCATTTTAAGATGTAGCCCAAGCAATAAGTCCAATTCTCAACCAAGATGCCATTTTAACTTATTCCGGTTCATTTAGCAACATAACAGTGAAGCACTCCAATAGGCCTAGTGGGGACATCATAAGTAGGAGGTAAACAACGGTACCCACCTCGAGCGCTAAATCCGGTCCTCAAAGGCTAAGTCCGCGCTCGCTCCGGAAAAACCCCGCAACACTGTGCCAAAGATCCCAAAGAACACACACAAATTACAATTCAAGTTTAACCCAAAATCTGTCTCCCAAATTCAGATTTACTGTTCAGGCCATTTTTACCTGTGACACGTGCCCACAAAATTCCCAGAAAAATATACACTGCGATCTACGCGACGATCCGGTCGAAACAAGTACCTGCACGTTTTCCCACGATTTTTCTGTGCTGAGAACGAAAATCGACAAGAGGACCACCTCAAACAATACATTCATCCCAAAACAGCGATATAAAATTCTGTAAAAAGGGATTCCTCACCTTCAGGGAAATTCCACAAAAATCCACGAAAATTCCAGGAGATTCCTCGTGACGCGTAGATGCAAATCCCCTTTTGAGTCGCCCTGTTTCGATGCTCGAGCGCGAAGTTATCGCCAAAACGAGATGGTGCTGTCCCAAAACTCCGCGACGGAAAAAGGGTCAGAAAGAAGCCACAGAATCACCATCAAAACCTCTGAATCAAGAGAAACTCATAAAAGAGGAAGTGAAGCCCTACCTGTCAAGAATCCGACGGCGCAAAAATCGTAAAAACAGGATGTCGGGGTGAGCCGGGGGAGCTAGAACACCGAAATGCGACGAATCTGGTAGCCGTAGAACGATCGTCGCGCCGCGCCGGATAAATGCAAACCTCGGGATCCGAGCCTTCAAAATTCTTGAGATTACTACAGTGGATGAAGGATTGGGAGAGGAAGAAATGTCTAAGAGGGGGGCTCGGAGTGGTTCCAAACAGAAAGGGAGAAATCGGGCTTCCAATGCCCTAAAAGAATTAAGAAGGAGAAAAACAAACCCAAGTTATTGGATTCGGGCCACGTTTGGGCCCGGATCCGCCAGGGCGGGTCGGACGCGTCCCGTCCGACCGGGCGGAACCAATCAGCACGCGACGCGCGTCCCCACAGGAGATCGGCGCGCATCCCGCACAGCGAACAGCCGTGCGGGGCGCGCCAGCGGCCGACGCGCGTCCCGACCGCGCGGTCAACCCCGCAGGCGCTCGCCAATGGCGAGGCGACGCGCGTCCCACGCACTGTGCGGTCAGGCGCGCGGGCAGGCGCCGCCTGACCGGCCGCAGGCGTTGTCCCCTGCGCCGAGTCCAAGAGCCCGCCAGTAGCCATGCGCCACGTGGCTGTGCGCCGGGTCCGTGCACCCCGCCGAGCCGTTCCATGCACCGGGCGCCGCGGGCCGGCCAATGAGGGCCCGCCACGTGGCATCCGGCGGTCCACGGCCTTCCCCCATGCACCAGGAGACATTAGAAACTTCCGGGAGTCCCTTTTTGGGCATCCGGACTCCAAATCCGGCAAATAAATAGCCGTTTTCAAGCGTTTTTCCGCGCTGGATCCAAATACGCCATCCGTTTGGCCTAGAAACTTTTCTAAAATTCGGCAAACCCCGCCGAAGGCCAAACTAACAATAAATACTGCCACGGACCCACCTGTGCTGTCCCTTTGACACACTGTGGATCAAACACCATCATTAGGTGTTTCACACTTGGATTCACGGGAAAACAGTGCATGGAAACCTGGATCATCACACCTAGTCAATGACACGAACCGGTGCAACGCCAGTGCTGACCTCGGACGGACAATTCGCTTTTTGAAGAACGGAGCAATACTGTCGTCGATTGAAAAAAAAAAATAATAAAGAAAATAAGACCCTAGAAGGGCTCTGATACCATGAAATAAGAGAATTAAAAAATTTTGTATATATTATTCATCTAAACCCATTCTCTTATATAGAGAGAAGGAAAAAGTTTTACATGGAAGAACAGAATTGTATCCTGTTATATAAAGAAAATATGGCAATATACCATAACAATATATATGGTAGCATACCATGTAAATAAAGGTAATATAGCATAACAATAAAGAAATATATATGGTAGTAAACCATGTTAAGAAAGTAAAATATATGGTAATATAAATATTGCAATCCTAACAAAAAAATATATATAGGGTAATAATATATATGGTAACATATATAATATTGCTCTATTTAAATACCTTCGCTAAAATGTTATTGATCCTTTGGGTATCATTATCACTTTTATTTTTAACAGATAATTTAGATAAGAACAATGCTAGTGGTACATTCTATTTGGAGTGTTAAATGTACATTTTACTCATCTAAGAATGGAGACTTCTCCATCCGTCATTTCGAAGTGACGAATAAAATTCACACCACCTAAAATGGATGTGATATACATCATATACTTAAAATGAATTATACAAAAAAATATTTTTCTTTACGAAAATTGTTACAGGTACTCTATATTATAAGGTGTAAATTTTAAACCTATCATCTAAAAAAAAAAAAAAAAAAAAAAAAAGTTTTAGTATTAAAAGAAAAAGTTGATAAGACTGATAAAGAAATGTTAGCCTTTGAATGGCTAGTTGCAACATTTGCAACCTGTATATAAATGTATGTGTAGCATGCATTGCTTGTATAAAATATTCTGAGTCTACAACTCAAAAAGAATAAGATTAATTACAATCATAATCGAAGGATTATAATTTTATATATTTCTTAGGGTATAGTAAATTTTTTTAAGTTTTAATAACAAAAAATAATAATAAGATTAGCGCAGAAATATGGATTATTAATGGATGATAGAGTCGTAAGATTATAATAAAACAATAGTTGTAGTGCTAATATTTCTCTCTCTCTCTCTCTCTCTCTCTCTCTCTCTCTCTAATTGTACACCAAAAAATATTATGTAAATCTTACACCGATGCATCCAAAGTTTAAATAATAATTTTAGATTTTAATATTAAAAAGTATAAATAAGACTCGTTTGAATATATTAGTATCTGAATATATAGGTTTGATATAAAATTTGCACTCACCTTTTAAGTGTTTACGTTGCATTGCTTATATATATATAAGTGCTACTGATGACACCGCGACTTTCGTTCTATAAGCTCAATTGCAATGTTGGGGCATTCATTTGGCAACAAAACATAGTTGACATAATCTAGCATATTTGAACTTCTTAGATACTAAATTTCAAAAAATTTCAACATTATTTACTTATTAGTGATCAACACACCTCAAAAATGACATTATTAATGGTCTATTCGGAGTGTTTTCTAGTACATGGTGCAAATCAATTAAATATTTGATAAAAAATTATTTTTACTATCTTGAATAAGATTTACAACTCCGAATTTGAATTTGAAAATTTTATCTTTTATTTTCAGAAGGGTGCTCAATTTTGACTAAAGAGATTCGGTCAGTTCACTTCACTACAACAAAATTAGGCTATAACGATACTTTTAAGTGTTTCTAAAATCTAAAAAAAATGTCGCTGACAAAAATACCGACACTTATTGTAAATGATGTTATATGTGCCGTCGCTAGGGTGTATAGTGACACATTTTTGTAATGTGCCCCAAAAATATGTTCCTATAACCTAATTTTGGATATAGGTGGAATATAGATAGGACACTTATACAAAAATGTCACAAACATGTGTCCCTATAACCTAATTTTGTTGTAGTGCTTAAAGCATACAGACGCAACATCTATAAATCTCAATTATAATTTGATCCAATCCAACCTCTCGCCGTTTAGATCATGACTCGTCCAATTCAACTTCTCATCATTTCGAACATAATTTGACCCAATCTGATCCTCTGCCATGAGACAGGATGCATGCTAGCCACTTTAAGAAGACAGCAATAACAAAAAAAAAAAAAAAAAAAAAAAAAAAAAAAAAAAGTAGAGCTAGGGCTCAATTGTTTCATTAATAAATGTACCAGCAGCAAATCCAACTCCCACCTCTAGTTCATCAATCTCTATTATTGAACATCACTGAATAATTGAAAGTGCCAAGTGAATAAGAAGTAAAAATAGCTTAAAATAAAAGTGAGCAGTCAAAAGAGAGATCCCAACAAAGAAACCTGCAGCCTGCAGGCCATGTTTCATTTCTCCATATCCAGAGGCTACATCCATCACATGGGATACACTTTTTTGTTACTCTCTCTCTACAGAGAGAGAGAGAGAAAACCATGGCCAACCCACTCCCTCTGCTCTCAGACACACAAACAAACCAACCCAACTTAGAGAGAGAGAGAGAGAGAGAGAGAGAGAGAGAGAGAGAGAGAGTGTACTGTCACAGTTCTGCAACCCCAGAGAGAGAGAGAGAGAGAGAGAGAGAGAGAGACAGAGAGAGAGAGAATACTGTCACAGTTCTGCAACCCCAGCACATATGAGCTGTAGTTTCTGTAGCTGCCTTGTAAGAGCTATTTTGCTTATATATATACCCCTACAAATAGAGAAATACTATTTATATATGGATTTTTTTTAAAAAATAACATTTTAAAAATTTGTATTTTTAAAAATGATCATATAACATTTGTATTTGCAAAAATAATTCTATACCTGCCAACTGGGCGCCACGTCAGCGGAATTTGTAAGGTAAAATTAGTTAAACACGCAGTCTCAACATGCGTGTCTAAACACGCATTCTCAACATGCGTGTTTAAACACGCAGGTTGAAAATGCGTGTCTAAACACGCACTCTCAACGCGTGTTTAGACACGCATGTTGACTCGGTAGACAATCTTTTAACTTTAAAATTTAAAATAATTATTTATTTTAATAAATTTATTATAGTTTTCAGAAAAATATATAAAGTGTATTTAACTGACTTAAATCATAAAAATTAAAAAATTTGATAATAAGATTAAGATTTTAATAGATAAGTTTAGTTTGTTTTTATCTTTTCTTTGTTTTCAAAACTAAGGGACGTCTGCGTAAATCCCAAAACCTCATGAACTGATATACAAAGAACACAACGCATCTTCCGAAAGGTCCAAAAAAAAAAAAAAAAAAAAAAAAAAAAATCCTAACTCCGCTGAAAAGCCGAGAAAACCCTCGTCTTTGCCTTTCCCTCCTCCTCCTCGACCTCTCGTGCGCTCTTTAACGGCAGAAGAAGAGAAGAATACGCTGCCGACGACGACGACGATTCCCGCACGCTACGAACTCGATGCGAAGTGGGAGGCGTGCCTCGACCTCTCCATCCGCCGTGTCTAAACACGCATGTTCAAAGTGCGTGTTTAAACACGCATGTTGAGAGTGCGTGTTTAATGCGTGTTTAGACACGCATGTTCAAAGTGCGTGTTCAACTCACTCCGAGTCCTCTTCCCCCGCTGATGTGGCGCGCACATGTGGCGCCCAGTTGGCACTCATATGACCATTTTTGTAATTACAAATTTTATAGGGCCATTTTAAAAAATACAAAATTTTAGATAATTATTTTCAAAAAAAACCCTTTATATATACACCTCAAAAGCAGGATATAAATCTTATATCCTCCTCCTACAAATCACAAAAATTTAAATAGTTTTTAAAAATAAAAAAATTAATGTGACAAATATAAAATTAATAGTTTCTGGGTATAAAATATACATCATATTTTGAACTGTATCAGTAGTATTAATTACTTGTTATTTGATATGAAGTTATTCCTATGTTGTAGTATACATACAAAATCTACAATATGGTTAAGGATACTCGAGAATATTATTTTTATATATTATTGATTTGTTAAAAAATTTATGAGTGCTGCTAGCGGTACACCCATGTTCGGGGTGTATATCATACACCCCGCGACGTGGGCGGCCAGGATTGAATGGGATTTTTAAAATTTTTATTCTCACTCCCTCTTTCTCTCCGTACCGGTACATTTTTCTTGCGTACCGGTACACTTTCTTGCGTACCGGTATACTTTCTTGCGTACCGGTACTCTTTTAAATTTAAATACTTTTTATATTTTATTTATTTCAAAATTTATTATAAAAAAAAATAAAAAAATATAAACTGGAATAAAATTAAATATTTTTAAAATTTAAATATTATAAATTAAATTATCTTTTACAATTATTAAATTATAAAAATATATATTTAATTTTTAGATTATGTCTCCCTCTCATGAGACATTCTTGGCACTAGTATAATTTAAATTTTAGCTTTGTGGAAAAATTTTAATTTAATTTTGTACAAATTTAGTTTTTTAATTTAAATTCTAAATTTTTTTAATTTTTTTATTCATAATTATTTTAAAAAAAATAAATAAATAAATAGAGAGTGACAATATCACATTTTTTTTTTTTTTTAAAGCTGCACTTTTAATCCATCCCCTCCATTAAGAGGTGTAGGATGTACACCCCTTAATGGGTGCACTAACTAATTACATGCTTCTATATTATAATATAGAGTTGGACTTTTACGCTTTCGAAAATATGGAGGTCTCTATAATTGTAAGTTATTAGGCGATCCGTTCCGTTAAACTTAATTTACAATGTTGAAATTATTTAGAAATCAAATTTTATAATTTTTTTTATTTTATTTTTCTTATGAACGAGCAGTTCCAAAATAAATGACCAAAAATAAAAATTCTATAAAAAAATATTGATAAAAGATTTAAATTTCAAATTAAAAGTTTTAATTTTTTTTTTAATATAAAGTAAAATTTTCTATTAAAATCTCACATAATTTGAATTATTCTACATCATTGAACTTACAAACGTACGACATCGACTATTAAAATAGTAATTTTTTAATATTTTTTATCACTTGATAAATTATATCAAAAAATTATAAAATTTAATTTATAAAAAATTTAAATAATGTAAATTATGTCTAACGAAACTAATAATCAAATCGAATAACTCATCATCAAAAATAATTTATAAATATAAAAACTTTCGTACTTTTAAAAATACAAAAAAATATACTCTACAAAACGCATGGTGTGGGATTCAAAATCTTTCTCAAAAATCTAAAAATAGGTCTAAAATAATAATAATAATAATATATATATATATATAATTTTATATATTTGTAGGGGTATATATGCAAAAATATCTACCAAGCCACAACTATCGCATTGCATTTCGCACTATATATAGAGCCCTATAACTCACAACTCACATGGCACTTTCTCTCTCTAGACCTTCCCCAATTCCCTTCCCATTCTACCCAACAATCTCCTCTCTCTCTTCTTTCTCCAGAGAGAGAGAACTTTTGCAGGCGAGTTGAAGCCCATCCACCCCATTCCCATTCTACCCGTTCTAGAGAGAGAGAACTTTTTTTCCTATTTTAATATTTCCCAAAATGGGCTTCCCCGTGGGGTACACGGAGCTCCCGAAGCCCCTCCTCCACCTCCTCGTCCTCTTCTCCCACCTCCGCCGCCTCATCTCCTTCCTCCTCCGCCCCCTCTCCCCCTCCGAAACCCTAACCCTAACCCTAACCCTAACCGCGCCTCACGCGCCCATCGACCGCGCCCTCCCCGCGCTCCGCTTCGACGAGCTCGAACTCCCCAACCTCGCCGCCCATGGCGGGGCCTGGTGCGCGGTGTGCTTGGACGAGTTCGAGGGCGCCGCGGAGGTGCGGCGCCCAACCGCGTGCGGCCACGTGTTCCACCGCGCGTGCCTCGACCGTTGGATCCTCGCCTCCTCCTCCTCCGCCGCCGCCGCCGCCGCGCACGCGCGCCGCACGTGCCCGCTCTGCCGCGCCCCCCTCTTCTCCGGCGACGGCGACGGCGACGAGCTCGCGCGGCCGCTGATCCCACTCTGCTACGCCCCCGTCGTAGTGGGGCAGTAATGCAATTTTTCAAAAGTCCAAGGGTTCTCTTGAAATGTATATAAGTAGAAAAAATTGAAAAATACTTTGGTACATTCTAACTGAAATGTATGATGTATATTTTATTTATTTTAAAATAAAATATAATTTATTAATTATTTTAAAATAATAATATATTCAAATATAGGTGTGCGATTAGTATTGCTTAAAAAAATTTATCCATTAAATTCATGATTCTTTTTTATTTTTTTTTTAGCTCTTAGTTTTAGAGAGTAGGGGGCCACTATTCCAGAGTAAAAGTTCGAAGGGGCTCTGTTGCAAAATTGTCAGTTTTTTATTGGCCTTGAATTTTGGGCAAATTCAAATTGATTGGAGAAGAGGGAGAGGGAGGGGGAAAAATTAAAATCTTAGTGATAAGACGCGGATTATTGCCATTCCTGCTGCTTTAAGATCTGTGCTGATTGATCGACGGCGGTGATTCCAGTCTCACTATAAACCGCGTTTGAAGTCGGCTTCTGGTTTGGCTTTGTTTGGATCGCTGTATCCCACCATTTGATCTTGTGATTTGATGATTTTGAGAGTGAATTTGCTTTTTTTTTTTCCTCCCTAATATTTTTTTTTTTTTTAGATTAAAAAATATAAAACAAAATTTATTTGTCACTGAGATCGCGAGCTCGACTCACAAATATACAAATATCAGCCTTTCGACTCTAATAGAGTAATGAACGAAGTCGAACACATATCTAATTTGTGGCATAAGAGTGCTAAAATTAAATTTTGGAACTTAAATCACCAATGTCGAAAAGAAAAAAAAAATCGCGTGTAAAATGAGTAACATAATCTACAAATATGTATGATTCTCATTGTTATATTTCTAACTACATATATAGCTAACTAGGTAGCAAGGATTTAAGTATCTATCGGCACGGATCGTATCTACCGTGTCGTACTGTGCCAACAAGATACCGGCACGATATAGTTTCCGTGTCGATGGCACAGTTCAAAATTCTTTTTTCTTAAAATTATTAAGTAATTTTCTTAATAAAGTTCAAAATATTTGATAAAGATATATAATAAGCAATTAAAAAGTTTTGTTGCTAAAGAAAATAAATACTTCATGCCATTATGTGTCGGTACGCATGTATTTTTTGTGACCGGCACTCATCGGCACAGCTCGGCACGCACCGTGCCGTACCGTGCCGGCAAATTTTCGGCACGACCTCGTGCCACGGCACTTAAATCCTTGCTACATAGTAATTCGATTCGACCAAATAATTTCTTAGGGTGTGTTTGTTTTGGGGTTAGGACGGAGGATAAGGGGAATATCCTCTTTATCCCCCCAAACGCATCAGGAATAATAAAAATATCTTATTATGGTATTTCTGGTATAACAAGAATTACTGTTCCAATATTAATTATTCACTATATTTTATTTTCCTATTCTACTCCTAGCACACTACCTGAGGCACACTATATTACCCATTATTAGGTACCCACAAAATTAGAATAAATAAAATATAAAATTAAATATTATTTTAATAAAATATATTTTGATTTTGATTTTGATTTTATCTTTTTTTTTTGTAAAACTTTAATCTATTAATTTAAATAAAGAAATTAGAATTTAACAAATACAAAATTAGAGAAACTAAAATATAAAATTAAATATTATTTTAATAAAATATAATTTGATTTGGCTTTCGCTTTTGATTTTGATTTTATCTTTTTTTTGTCAAGTTTTAATCTATTAATTAAAATAAAAAAATTAGAATTTAACAATTTTTATCACGTAATAAAGTTTGAGGGCAAAAAGGTCATTTAACCCAACTAAACATCTTTATTCCTCTTATTCCTCATTCTCATACCAAACACAAAATCTCTTATTCCTGAAACCATTCCAAACGCTTTTTTACACTAATTCCGTATTTTATACTTATCCCTGATATAACTATAATAGCCTTATCCCATTACCAAACGCACCCTTAGTATAATATCCTCTCTCTTATTTATGCATTCTATAACTTGGAAAAATTAAACAAAAATCCAATCAAACATCTAACAAAAGTATCTTGGTCCGATGTATTCGAGCCCAACCTAAACCTTACGGGCCGTCTTCTCGGCGGAATCCAAGTTCGGCCCAAACCAATTGAGCTCAAATGCATAAGCCTATTTGCCACAATAAGTAATATCCTACTTATTTTATGGAGCAGATGATAATAAAATTTGAACTGTAAGAAGAATTAGGCTGTAATATTATCGATTAGGGATGGCAATTCAGTTCGCTGTTCGCGAGCCAGCTCGTGTTCGGCTCGAAATGAGCTCAAAATCGAAATGAGCTTGAGATCGAAATGTGTTCGGCTCGAAATGAGCTCGAGATCGAATCACTCGTTTAGTAAACGAGTCGAACACGAGCTGGGGTCAGCTCGCTCGAGTTCGGTTCGATAACAGCTTGAATATATATATATATATATATAACTATTTAGATTTTAGGTCATTAATTTTTTATGAATTTTAATTATTAGATTAAAATTTTAATTTTTTAATTTTTTTTCAATTTTATACCTAATAGTAGGAATAAAAATTAAACTTGTTGTTCGCGAGCCAGTTCGTGTTCGGCTCGTTAATAAACAAGTCGAATTTTTCAGCTCGATATTTAAACGAGTCAGCTCGTGTTCGGCTCGTTTATTAAAAGAGCCGAGCACGAGCCGACCCCAGCTCGCTCGTGTTCGGCTCGTTGACACCCCTACTATCGATAGCACCAGGTCATTGGTGCTATCAAGTTTTTAGCCATTGAATTAAGAAATATGCGGTTATGATGATAGTGGTCGGTTCCCTAGGGTTTAATTGGTGGTTGGTTGAATAGTAAAAATCTTAGGGAACCACTATAATTCCAACCGCACATACTTTCATCCAAGAGCTAAAAATTTAGTAGCACAAATTACTTGTGCTATTGATAGTATTTCAGCTGGACTCCTGTGAGAAATATACAGTTAATAAATTTATATAAAGTAGAGTCAGCAAATTTACCATGCATTCAGCAATCATCTATTGTGGCATTCTAATAATACCATATCGGATGGAATTGGAGTTGTGATTGAGTTTATAAAAAATTATGGACATGAGTAATAATAACTAGACTTAAATATTTTGGAATATGATTCGGACACAATGAGTTATTATTCTTAATAAGACGGATCGTTACATTTGGTATCAGAGTAGATCACCAATCAGAGATGTATGATAAATCTAGACTGAGCCAGAATCTGAAGGATAAGGTGACAGGCATGATCTTGGACTGTGTGTTTGTTTGGATTGTTATAAAAGATCATAGACATCTAGACTTATGTAAATTGAGATAATAGGCTCCCTGCTGCAAAAATGAACATTATATTTTTTATTTAAAGCTAAATTGGGCTTTGCCAAAGTACAAAGGTTGTCCCTATGTGAGCAACATGTGATTTGATTTCAAAAAGTGTTCTTATAAGATAAGGTGATATTTTAGTCTTAAAATTTTAATTTATTATAATTTTTTATTAAAATTATAAGATGCCTGATACTTTAGTTTTTTAATTTTAATTAGCTATAAATTTTTATTTGCATTGTAAAGCATGTAATTTTTTAGTTCTCACTTTTTTTTTAAATTATAATAATATTTTATTTGATGATGTAATAATTTGAAAAGTTCGAAAATTAAATTATTACATGTCTTATGATTTGAACTAAAAATTATAATTAATTAAAATTGTTCAAAAAAAAATTTATACCGGATTAAAGTTTAGAAATTAAAATGTCTCTCAAAAAGTGTAATTTATTTATTTATTTATTTTTTAAGTATCTTCACTATTGCAGCTGTACATGTCACGGTTCTTTCCCTGACGAGGCGGGCCCACCAAATATGGGACCCACGTGTCAGTGTCTCAAAAAGTTATAAATAAACGTTACACCGAAGACGCACGGGTCAAACGCTCCTCCTCACTCCTCCCCCTCTCTCTCTCTCTCTCTCTGTCTCGGTTTCGCCCTCTCCGCTTCCTCGCGACCTCTTTCGAAACCCTAGGATTCGTATTCTAGGGTTAGGGTTTCGATCGGGTCGAAACCCTCTCTCCGATCCCCCCGCCCATGGCGTCGTACCGACCCTTCCCCCCTCCTCCTCCGCCGCAATCGTTCCCCCCGCCGCCTCCTCCCCCGGCGGCGCCGTCGCAGAACCCGCTCCCTCCTCCTCCTCCCTCCATGCCGCCGCCGCCGCAGCCGCCACCGCCCTCCCAGAACCCCTACCGTGGCGCCGCTCCGCCGCCCCAGCCGCCGAGCTACGGGTACCCGCCACCCTCCTCCCACCTCACCTTCAATCCCTCTCGGAACCCTCCTCCACCGCCGCCGCCGCCGCATATGCTTCCGCCGCCGCCGCCTCCGCCGCAGATGCTTCCTCCGCCGCCTCCGCCGCCGCAGCAGCAGCAGCAGCAGCAGCAGCAGTACGGGTACGGATCGACCCTACCTCCGCCGCCGCCGCCGCCATCTGTGGGATCGCAGCAACCTCCGCCGCCTCCTTACTACCAATCCTCGCAGTTTCCTCCTCCTTACGAACCGCCTCCGCCTCCTCCTCCCCCTTCGTCCCCTCCCCCGAACCCTCCCCCCGCTCCCCCTCCCTCGGCCCCGCTTCCACCTCCTCCGGCGCTGTCCGCCCACCGGACCCATCATCATCATCACCATCACAACCCTAACTCCAAAGAACCCTCCGCCGCCGCCGCTCCCAGGCAGCAAAAGCCCGTTGCATCGGCCTCTGAGAAGCCTTTGGTGTATTCGCATGGGCAATCGGGGCGGGTGGAGACGGAAGAAGAGAGGAGGATGAGGAAGAAGAGGGAGTACGAGAAGCAGAAGCAGGAGGAGAGGAGGCAGCAGCTAATGCTGAAGCAGTCGCAGGCCACTGTCGCGCATAAGACGCAGATGAGGCCGCAGCATGGCTCGATAGCGGGATCGCGGATGCCGACCGCTCCTTTCTTGGGCGGAGAGAGGGTCATGAACCGGCTGAAGAAGCCCACCACATTCATCTGCAAGATGAAGTGAGTTTGCTTCGAATTCATGATACTTTTTGGGTTAAAACGTATAGACCTTACCTGAACTATGCACTTTTTGAAATTTGCATTGAACTTTAAAAATGTTGATATTAGTACAATATATAAAATAGATGCATGAATTTATAGTATTTGTAACTATTTTGACAGCACATCCTATAATTCTTTTCAAGGAAACTGGCTAGTTTTGTCGCTATCTAACGGAATTGGCAAAAATTTTAACAGAATATTTCAATAATTCTTTTTGAAGGAAATCATATTGTCATCTCGGTGCCTAACAGAAATTTCTGAATGCAAAAGTAATGATGGTTAGGTAGCAAAACCAGTACCAATTTTATGATGGGTTTTCTTTCTCAGAAGCTTTTCTACCATAAATTAGGAAACATCACTTCTAAAATGTTGCAGTGTCTGTATTGTGTCAATACAGTGTCGGGCGCGATTCCTACCGCGACACTCCATGGACAAGTTTCCATTGAGTTCTATGTCCTCATACTTATTCTTCATTTGTCCATTATATATTCATTGCGTGTCCCTCTTGATCATGCGCATCCATTGCAAGTTCATAGTTCCTCGATTTGCATGTCCAATATAAGAAAATCTGAATGTGAGAAATTAAAATTTTAATTTCATTGTATAATGTTTTAAGTGTTTTTTGGTATAAATATTGTTTTTCTTTATGTTGCATAGTAGATTCTTTGATTTGAATATATGTTTCACATTCTAAATTATTATTATTATTGTTTTGTTTTATACATCTACAAATTAAGAAAGTTCAATTGCTTACTGTACGTGAGGAGTTATAGTAAGTACGCTACAAAATTAATAAGAATGCCTTAAGATATTTAGTCTTTTTATCAAAATTATGACATTTAGAAGCCATATACCTGCCTTATTTTTGCAAAGTTTATGAGTTGCCATTTCTGAGTCCTGTCATGGTTCATGTCCCATGTCCATGTCGGTGTAATTTAGACCATGAATGAGTTATTGCCAATGACAATAGCTAATTTGTGACACTTAAAAAATGTTGCAGTGTCAAGTCGTGTTGTGCTGGGTGTAGTGTCCTAGCTGGACACTTCACGTGCCCATTGTGTGTCTGTCGTCCTACTCAACTCTTCGTGTGACCTCACATATTTATTATGTGTCCTGTATGATCATGCTCATCCATTTTGTGTCCAAAGCGTGTTGATTACATGGCCAATGCAAAAAAATGTAAGGTAATACAAGGAGCCAATTTTCTATTTTGTTGGACGGTGTTTGAGGTGATCGCTGGCATAAATATTCTGTTTCCTCATTATTTATGAATAATTTATTGAATTAAGCAGATGCTTTAATTCTAAGTTAATGCAGTTGTTCTCTATGAAACTTAATATAATTAATGTCTTTTTACTGCCAGTTAAGAAAGATTAATTTGCTTTCTGTAAGTGAGGAAATCATTAGGGAAGGATTATTGCATTTAAAAACATGATGAAAATGTATATAGGCAGATGCTTTTTCCCTATATATTTTTATATTTATTAGCCATGTTCCTGCTAAGTTGTTGTCATAATCTTTTCCGAGCTGATGAGTTGCCGTGTCTGAGACGTGTCATGTCCAGTGTACGGTGTCCCTTATTTGTGTCCATGTACCCTAGATTAGCTAATACCTATGATTGCTTTCTATGTAAAATTTGTAGAGACGAGGCCTTGTAAACCTGTTCTTGGGTGATAGTGGATCACAATTTACGGGGGCTTGTAAACCTGTTCTTGGATAAATTGTTGGTCACAATGTATGTAAGAGATTGTATTGTTTGACTTGTACTTTCTCATGCCATTACATAATGTTTATTCTTCTAGATTACATTTGATGACAATCAAATGAAGATGCGTGAAATCCTATCATCTTCATTGTGTTCATAAGAAGAGTTGAAAATCAGGGTTTCAACAAGCTTCATGTGTTGGCATAATAAGTAGCGAGTAGGTGAGGAATCTTCATTTTACCTACCAGATTCCCCTTTTTCCGTAATTTTTTATTCAATGCTTCAAACTTTTATATATCTTGTGTTACTGAATACTGAGATTCTGAACATGTTAAGCTCTTCGAACTAGCATTTGTTGCATTGCAATATTTTTTTATTATGGCCTGCCTGCTACATAATTTCTGTTATGGAAGTTCTCTTTCTTATGCATCGCTGAGAGTATCCTAAAGATCTTTTGTTATTTCTGCAGGTTTAGGAATGAATTGCCAGATCCAACGGCGCAACCAAAATTACTAGCCCTCAATACCGATAATAATAGGTTTGTATGACTAGTTGCTCTTTCGTTATGTGATTTTCTTTGTACATCATTTTGATAGTTTGTTCATCATGGGGCTCACAGATGAATTATCCCTTCTTTCTTAATGAAACTTGCTCCTTTGATGTATGCGAAGGAAAACTATCATTCTCCTCTAATTTTTCAAGTCAAGTTTCTTAACCGTTATTCTTATGCCATTAATCCGCGTATAGTATGAATTGATTAATTGATTTTGATCTTCATCACTGATTGGTTGAACTAGGTAAGGCCCTTTACTGCTTGCCATGTTATTGGCTATGAAACTCTGAGATTTTACTGCTTTTATATCATTTAAATATAAGGCAAATTTTATGTGATAAATGAAGATGCTACTAGGTTTAGGCCTTTACTTGGAGAGTGTTGTGATATTCTTAGCACAGAAGAACATTGATTTGTGTTATTATTCATATGTTTTTCAAAGCTAGTTTTCAGTGATTATTAGTCGACTTCTGCCTTGTGCAAGGTGCTTTGACAAATTCTTTATCACTTCTTCATTCTCATTGTTTAAAAAGAAGCTATGTGATTATTTGCAGATATACCAAATACACTATAACATCATTGGAGAAACTGTACAAGCCCAAACTCTATCCCGAGCAAGATCTTGGGATACCTCTTGACCTATTGGATATCAGTGTATACAAGTAAAGATTATATACAACTTGCTTGTCAACTTCTTTGTTCTTTTTTGAAAAAATACCATTTCTAATACATATGTTATGCTTCAGTCCTCCTCCTATATACTCTTCCATGACTCCTGATGATGAAGAACTGCTGCGTGATGATGAAGTAGTGACCCCTATTAAGCAAGATGGTATAAGAAGGAAGGAGCGGCCTAGTGATATAGGCGTTTCATGGTTGGTCAAGACTCAGTACATTTCGCCAATTAGTATGGACGAAGCCAAAATGGTACTTGCAAATGATTTTATTCTCAATGTTTTTGTCTAATGCAACACACCCATTCATATAATTAGCTAAATATTGGGTTTTTCAGTCAATAACTGAAAAACAAGCAAAGGAAATGCGTGAAACAAAAGAGGGTCGTAATTCTTTCTTGGAGAATCTTAACAGCAGGTAAGCTCTATATATTCTATTTCGTTATCACTGCAGTCAAGAAAATTTATATTTCCCACAGATCTGTCAGAATAGCTAGAGATTATATTCTTGCAACAGTCAGTATATCAGCCTTCGATTGTATATACCAGGGAAAAGCAAATACAGGCCATTGAAGAATCTTTCAAAGCGGCCAAGTTGCGACCTGTTCATCAAACTAAATCTAACATGGAAGCTGAGTGGGTTCTGCCTTTGTTGCCTGATTTGGATAGGTATATTCCTCAAGATTTTTAACATTTATGCATCCTTCCAAAACTTTCTTTTTTCAATGCATGGCATTGTTCAGTTCAAGATGACATCTTGGAAGAATGAGCTTGATTAGACAATTTGATCAAATCTTGATTTTTGCTATTTGGTGTTGCTCTACATTTGCTTAACAAGTATTCATACTACAATTTGCTGCATTAGGTATGATGATCGGTTTGTTATGGTAACTCTTGACGGAGAGCCTACTGTTGATTCAGAGCAGTACAACAAGCTGGAGAGATCTGTTCGTGACGAGTATGAATCACAAGTGAGTTATATTTCCTTTTCTGTTTGTAATTGGGTATTTTATCTGTTTCTCCTAGAATACATTTCTTTTAGTTAGATTTATTGGCTTGTATGTTGTGCCTCACGGACAATGGTAATAAGATATATTTTGTGTACCCCAATTTTTCTCTCTTTACCTTGTCACAATTACAAGCCAGAAAATAATAGAATGCTCTGCTTCTTTTAGCTCAAACTGAACTTCCGGACTACGGGGCTCTTTGCCTGCCGACTGCCTAATCTATACTTGGTTTTCCTGAAACCACTTTCGGTCCCAATAGAGGGACATTTAAACTTAGGTCTTTGAGGCCAAATGTAAATTGACGGCCTAATGGCTGAAAAGAACATGATACTGTCGATCAGTCGTAAGTTTGTATACTATATTATTCTGTCAAGTGCTGAAGAGTTTTTTTTACATATTCGATGCTTTGAATTCTCTTGTAAGTTATCATTCTCACCAATCAGATTAAAATGCTGATGTTGATTTTCTTTCCTCTGGTACCTTTGGCTGAATCTTCTTCATTCTGGCCATGGCAGGCTTTAATGAAGAGTTACATAGTTAATGGTTCAGATCCTGCAAAACCAGAGAAGTTTTTGGCATATATGGTACCTGCGCCTGATGAGGTATTGTATTTCTGTCTCTATGAATCTTAACTTTTCGAGTTGTTTGCCTGAATTATGTATCTCCCTGGCCTGGCTATTTTAACAACTTACTCGACCTGAGAAGTGAAGTCAGGCATTTGACAAGACAAACATCCCAAAGCATTGTTAGGCCAGCATGTCGAAATTTGCTTTTATTTCCCAGAAGGAGATGCTCTTATTTGATAACTTCTGCTTCTAGCGACAACTTGGACACTGTTAGGGGGTTTTAATATAAAAGCTGTTAATGTTTTTGAAACATGCTTTATAATTTTCACCTTAAATCAGAATTTACTTCCTTCTGTCTACGATAATCCCATTGCTCTTCTTTGTTTTCCAATTTGCACAATTGCTATTCTCATCTGTTATACATGTTTTTTGAACTTCACAATCACTCCGAGAACATTTGCTTTATTTATGCTCGCAGATATCCAAGGATGTGTATGATGAAAATGAAGAGCTGTCATACTCATGGATCAGAGAATATCATTGGGATGTATGGCTGATAAACTTGATTATGTTTACTTCTTTGGGACTTTTACATTTATTTCCTAGCAAAATTTATACCCTCTAAAATCTGAATTTCCTTATGTGCCTATCGCAAGCATAGTTTCTTACGAAGATATCATTATTGTAATTTTAGAATCATCCAATTGATGGGGGAAGTTGGTTTTGTATTAGGTAAGTTTTATTAAGAGGCCTCTTTTGTAGGTACCAGTGTTTGTTCATTTGTAGTTATGCTTCAGAAGGGCATAGATGGATATTCAGATCTTTTAGAATATATATGCTAAAAGATAATTTTGCAGGTGTATATATGTAAATAATATCCAATATAAGCCTAACTTTTGTCATGGTCTTTGTCATTTCATTTACGTAAGCAATTACATGACGTATAATGTGCTTGTCTGAGATTTTTTTTTTTTTTTTTTTTTTTTTTTTTTTTTTTTTTCTTAATGCTGAAGGTAAGGGGTGATGATGTTGATGACCCAACTACATACCTCGTCACATTTGGTGATGGAGCTGCGAGATATTTGGTAAAACTGAATATACTCATTATATGAACTATGCAGTTGTTACGCATTTCTTTTTTATGCTTATCATTTCTTGTTTGTGCAGCCTCTTTCTACAAAGCTTGTTTTGCAAAAGAGGAAGGCAAAAGAAGGCAGGTCTGGGGATGACATAGAACACTTTCCAGTGCCCTCAAGAATTACTGTGAGGAGGAAATCAGCTGTTGCTGTTATAGAAAATAAGGAGCTTGAAGAAATAACTAGAAAACATGTAAGATATAGTTTCACCTTTTTGGCTTCGATGCATGGCAAGGTGGAAAAGAATCTGTGGAGCATACGCTTATTGCCAGTGATCCTGGCTTCTCGAGTGGCTTTTCTACACCGAAAAGCAGCAGGATTAGTGTTTAGCAGATAAACAGGCTCGTGCTTTTTAGCAGTGAACGCTAAAGTCAAACATTTTATATATTACCCATTTGCTTTTAAGTGGAATTGACAGCGTTTACTTTTCATAAATCTTAGCACACCACCAGATTATGTGATTCTGTATAGGTTTTGATCTAGGTCAGGAAAAACTATTAATTGTTACGAGTGAATTGCAAAATGTTCTTAACACGCAAACTTCAAATCTTTCAGGAAAAGGCGGATATTCGAAATTCAAAGCGGCAAAGATCTTTTGATGACGACGACGACATGGAAAGACAGCATAAATATATGCACACAGACGGAGATCAGCTCAGTGGGGAGGAAGACATGTCCGATTAATAAAAAAGAAAAAGGAAGCAATGCGTCAATGCTACCTGGCATGAGAGACATCGAAACGGCACAGAGAATTATCCGGAATTCTCTGAAATTCGAAGACAATGCTGGAATTATACCAACCAACAGCAGTATAACTGCATGGTGCGCCGGGCTGGTGGTAGATTTTCCTCTGCTCTAATGTGCCGGTTGCAAAGAGCTATTTTAGTTGCAATGGTTAGCTGATGTGGCCTTGAGTGAAAACAAGGCCCTCATGTCTCTAATCCATTAGTTTATCTTTGCAATATTCACTTTATTTTTTAACGCTACATGTCCTTTGATTTTGTTTAAATGGTGGATATATGTAAGTTTGATGAAATTTTGGAGTCCAGTGTAGAGATATAGAAGGTGCAGACCATATGAATCTGTGTCAAGCTGCTCCTCTTTGAGATGGAGGTGTAATGCTGCTACATTTGCTATATTGGTTAAGCTTTAAAAGGGATTTTTGTAAGATAAATGATGGGTTCCAGTGTTGGAAAAAATTTCAAGTAGGTTTATGCTGTTTTTCCGCCTCATGCAGAGCCGAGTAAGTGATCCCTTTTAACTTATTTATTGTTTCAGCTTATTAATACCTCAGATGGGAATTCTATATTTTATATACCAGTGCTATTTTCATCGGCTCTTTTAAGATAGTGCATGAGATTTTCCAATGTTGAAGCATTATTTATATATTATAGTTAGCAATTGATATTAGCGCCCTCTAGAATCTTTGATTATTCTTGTTTTCTTGACTAGTTTTACCATTCGTAACAACAATGAAGCGGTTTAATAACTATTACCTGCGCGTTACTGTCCTCTGGCATGCATAATTATTTTTGTCTTTTTACTGTAGCTGTTTGTTCTTTTTCTCTATTAAGACTTTAAAAAGTTTGTAGTATTCCTTCTAGGTAATATTTTCACAAGGTAGCAAATTTGCAATGCCGTCGCTTTTTCTTTGACCTTCGACATGCAAATAGGAAACTTTTTTTTTGGTTAACTAAAGAAACCTCATCTTATTTTCTCCGCATTGTGTTATCTGTTCCCTATATGTATGCTTGCTACATATTAGAGAATGACTTATGATTGTACAGTGATATAACTCGTCATTGAAGTTACGCCGTGTGCGGTCTAGAGCAACAAACACGTGTTTATCATTTTACTTCTATTATTCTCATTTTTTCGTCGCAGCTGCAGGAATAAAAGTGCATTTTATAAAGTATACATGCATATTCTTATTGTGGCATTCCTGTCTGTTTCGATCTTACTGAGGTTTCTGCTGCTGTTCTTGTCCAGATTCTCGACATTCTGAGGTACGATATCTACCACCGGTTGCCAATTTATGTTAGTTTGGATTCACTTTCTGTTACTTGTTTAATGATTATTTAAGAGCATTATTAGATTAGACAATGCAGTGTAAAGTACTGATGCTTAATATCTGATTTGTGAGCATGTATTATCCCTCTTTAGCAGAGGATGACAAATTTGAGGTATATCTTTTACATAAGTTTACCAAATATATAGATTACTCTCATTCCTGGACAAGTCAACGCCCTGATGATGTTGTGGCTTTCATTTGATCTTTTGTTCGTCGAGTAGAAGACATTATTGTTAAGTCTTGTTTTTACTAGGAAAGCGAATCAGTATGGTGTTTGAGAAAAATCAGAATGTACTTGGGGGACAACCCTTTTCCAGAAAGAATCCTTTTTTATTTGGTTTGGTTCTTTTAAGATTTATTTTTTCTGCATTTCAAATCAAACTCATGGCTAGCATTACTTCCAAGTACCTATAGATGATCAAGTCCGAATGTTTAGGCAAAACAAGGTTTACGGATATAACATTGCCTTCTTTCCTGACTTTATTGCCCTATGCATGTGTGTATAAAAAGTAAGGGTTAATTTCATACAGGTCGCTATAAACATATCAAATAGCAGATATATCTCTACAAAGTTCGACTTTTCATATTTATTCCTTCAAAAGTTCTAAGTTGTTCATATGTCCCTCTGGTTTGTTACCGTTAGCTTGCTGTTTATTTTTTAACAGAATATAAGTGGAATGTCAATTTTATCCTTACAAATATGTTCCTCTAAAAATTCCAATGGTTAAAAAATATATTTATAGTTAAGTATAATATCTGAAAGGATAAAAAGGTAAATTTATTCCACTCGCTAACCAAGACTAAGTATTTAACCTATAGTTTATTATATTTTTCTAACGGATATTAACGGTAGAGACATACATGAACAACTTATAATTTTTGAAATAATAAATATGAAAAAAGTTGAACTTTGTAGAAATATATCTGCTATTCGATATGTTTACAGGAACCTATATGAAATTTATCCAAAAAGAGCTAATCCTTGCTGATAGTATGATTGTATTTGGAGAGTTAGATTGTACGTAGTAAGTTTAATTTGGATGTAGTGGTGCATTATTTCCTCGTAAAAACCCCTCGAGCAGGTGTTCTTGAAATTTTTTGTGGAGTAATAAAGAGAAATTCAAGTACAATGTCGGGAGGAATCTGAGTAAAAATGTAGCAGTACAAACTACGAAGTTGCAGTGTTTATGCAGAGATTTTCGGTATGATTAAAATACAGCATTACTTTTAACCGATTATTGTATTCCAGTTTTGTGGCCCGATCTTTTGGCTCTTTTGCTGTTTCGCGGTAAAGAGAAAACTTTTATCGTTCAATATGTGATGGCCTCACTTGTAACATTGTCGATGGTGTTGCTCGTTTTCTTTTTCTACTTTTCTGCCGCATGGTGTTGCAGAATGCATGTTGGGGGATTTCTGATTTGATTCTGCTTCTAGTTTTCAGGATTTGAAGTTGTTAATATGGAGAAATATTTAGTTCATGTCTCTTCCTTTCTTTCAGTTTTCTATAATTTTTGAAACTCATTGCTCTAGTTGTGTCCTTTCTCTTAATCTAAATCCTGCCTAAAACTGATTCTTCCTGCTGCTGATTTTCAAATCCTCTCTTTACGAACTTGTCTGTGCAAGATATTCAAATAATTTGGTGTTCATACTTGGAAACTTGTTTATCGTGACGCAGTCCGTGTCGAATGTGCCTGTGATTTGAATGTTTAAGTGTTTAGAGATTGAATTGTGTAATATGCTACGTTTATCTGAGTCATTTGACATCATTTGTTGTGTTCCCCTAATGGTGTAACGATCCGGCCCACTAGCAATAATAATTCGTTGAGTTCAACTCACAGCCCAAAATGCTTAAGTTCAGTTATTATTATTAGTGTACATGTCTTATATATATAGCTCAGTTATTATTATTAGTGTCCATGTCTTATATATATTCAAATACATTTATATTTTTATCCGATGTGGGACTATTGGGGTGTCACAGATTCCTTCCGTTTTAGGTTTGACGTCCTCGTCAATCCAAACACACACACACAGCAGTCCAAGATCACCAGGCGATGTGAGATTTGTATCGCTAGTCCTGCCATCTTGATCCAGGCTCAGTCGAGACTCGCAACACATTTCCGACTGATTATTCGCTCTGATACCAAATGTAACGATCCAGTCCACTAGTAATAATAACTCGTTTGGTCCAACTCACAATCCAAAATACTTAAGCTTAGTTATTATTACTAGTATTTATGTCTTATATATATCTAAACACATTTATATTTTCATCCGATGTGGGGCTATTGGGATGTCACAAATGGCCCAGTATATTTATTACACTAACAAATCTCTAGTTGTGTAAGCTTTGAGAGAAAAACACACTTATTTGTGACATCAAAGACAAATGAGAGCTGAGTTGTCCCCAGCTTAAGTTTTTTACTTGCAAAAGCTCGTGCGTCGTTCGCTTTACTGCTGGAAGATGGGCATGCTTATCGCGATATTGCTGGTCTGAACTTTCGCGCCCTCAAAGACTGAGTGCAAGAAAGAATATTTACAATAGATTAAAAGTTTTGAAAGTATCGATGACAGCAGTAAGTCTCTTCATCTCCTACAAAAAGTGTTTTAAAATTAGGAATGTCAATGGGTACGGATATTCGAAATTTTATTCGAATCCGAACGGAATGAATTTATTTGATATTAAACGGATATGGATTCGAATATGAATATAAAAAATAAAAATCTGACGGATTTGAATTTAGATATAGATTTTGATTGTACCCGACCCGAATTCGAATCTGATCCGAATCCGAATTGATTTTACATTATATAATATGTGTAATATTTGATATTATATTTAAATTTATATTTTAAAATTTTAAATTTAATATAATATATTTTAAAATATATTAAAATAATAATAATTATTATTATTTTGGATTTGAATTTTTGAATTCGAATTCGGATTCGAATTTTGAATTTTTGATCGGATTCGAATTTTAATATAAAAAATTCGGATTTTGTAGTCGAATTCGGGTTCGGATTTTTAAAAATCCGCTCCGAATGCAACCAATTGACATCCTAGTTGAAATTGAGGGAATTTTCTTGACAGCCCATTTCAGCTAGCAAATGGGACCAAAGGAGAAGAAAAAAAAAAGCAGAATCAACAGCAGTTCACACCAGATATCATCTGCACTTAACGAAGCAAAGAAAGTACCCCATCTCGATAAAAGCTCGATTCTTCGACAACAGATATAAGCACTCGAAGAAAATTAAATTGAGTTCATTGAAGAGTACAGCCAAAATTAAATTATTTGCCCCACTTACAAGATCAGTACACAGTGCCTTGCTTCGACTCGGGGCCGCCCTTTTCCGCTTGAAGAAATCGAAACTTGAACCAAAGCGCTCGACTTAACAAGGCCGACGCATGATTTGGCTTTTAAATTTTCGGCTATTATACAATCCGCAGAGACGTATCGAAATCTAAATCAACACATCAATAGCCTCATCGAAATGAATCATTGCCGAATCACTAATTCCGAGGATCAGGTGTTCTATCGAAAACTGCTAAATAATAATAGTAATTAGGATTACGAGGTGAGCTTCATGCTCCTAAGCATGCTTGTGAGAAGAGGAAGCTTTGCGGGAGCCAGCTTCTTGTAATCCTTCATTAAGGCCTCCACTGCTAGAGATTGGAGCTCGGAGCCTTCTTTCTCCTCCTTGTTCCGCCCCTTTGTGAGTTGATTGATCGCCGCACTACACTGGAAAAGGAAAGAAAGGAAAAAAAAACGAGCGTATGTTGTGAATTTCTTGTTTTTATAACTGTAAAATCAAGGATTTAAGTGCCGTGGCACGGGGTCGTGCCGAAAACTTGCCGGCACGGTACGGCACGGTGCGTGCCGAGCCATACCGATGAGTGCCGGTCACAAAAAATACATGCGTGCCGACACATAATGGCATGAAATATTTAATTTCTTTAGCAACAAAATTTTTTAATTGCTTATTATGTATCTTTATCAAATATTTTAAACTTTATTAAGAAAATTATTTAGTAATTTTAAGAAAAAAGAATTTTGAACTGTGTCATCGGCACGAGAGCTGTATCATGCCGGTATCTTGTTGGCACGGTACGGCACGGTAGATACGGCCCATGCCGATGGATACTTAAAACCTTGTGTAAAATGCTGAGAAAAACATTTGGATACTTCTTACCAAGCATACGCCATAGAGAGCTCGAGTGTTCTTGCCGCCGGTCAGCTGAATCGTCGATGCATAGTACTTTCTGGCTGTTTGTAGATTTTCTAAACCCCCCATAGTATATAGCACCTAACAAGAACAAGCATTCGATAAATCAAGGCACAAAGACTAAATAGGGGAATACATAGAAGGATGAATAATAAGGCAAGGGCAATAATGATTGCGTGATAAGCTCCGCGAGAACAGTTTTCGAAAGCAGCTTATGATAACTGCATAAGAACTCCACAGTTGAATTGGAGTACAAATTTTATTTACAGCAGCATGTAAGCTAATAATCGCCAAGGAAGCGCACGAAGAATATGAGTAGTAAAACTTTAGTTTAGTAAGCGCCTAAAGATGAAACTTTCACTATCATCACGGAAAGAAATCGAAACTACAATACCAACTTCATTTATTTCCATAATATGATTGCTTTGGGAAAGATCAGTCATGCAATTCATGAATAGTGAATACTATACATACATTTGGTGGTTCTATTTATAATTGTGTGTATCAGATAAACGGTCAAATTAACTGATAAAAATCATGGTGATTAGATATCGTGCTGTAAAGGAACAATATATTACAGGTGAGATACTTGCCTCTGCATAGGCTAAATGATAAAGAGGTACTGTTGGTTGAGCAAGTATTAACTCCTCGTAACAGAAGGCCGCTTGCTTATACCTAATTACGAAAACAAACAACATGACTTTAGTTAATGAGCACCGAATTAGAAATTTCAGTTGCATGAAATATATTTGAACTCACATTTGAAGGGATACATAGATTTCTGCAAGCTCTCTCCAGGCATCATGATCTGCCATAAATCTGATGATATATCAAACTACTTCAGCACTTCATTTGTGATTGTAGTCATACGATAAAGAAAGAAAAAAAAAAAAGGATTCTACAAGTAGCATAGCAGGAAGAGGAAACTAATTGCATACATTTCCAGGTATTTATTGAGATAGTCGACAGCAGCTGAGATATTTCCTTGTGCCTTGGCCATAGCAACCCTCCTCTTCTGAGCAATCTAGAGATAAGAGTTCTTAAAATGAGAAGCAGTTGGAGAGATAAAAAATTATACTAATGATGCTTGCCTAGACCAGAGGGATCAAAAAGTAGTTCCAACCAAAAGGCAGCATTGGTCTTAGCCTTTCCAGCAGGATTTCTTGGGCACCAAAAATCCAACATAATTCAATAGTCCTAGCTTCTAAAACAAGAGCAAATTTGACTCTATTTTCATAGCAGAAAATGAATCTTTCACAAAGTATTATACACGATTGCAAGATATCGTAAATATATGTGCTAACTTGGGAGAGAAAATTTCAGAATCTAAAGTTGTAAGAAAGATTTTGAGAACTCTTCCTGAAAGATTTCACCCTAAGGTCGCAGCCATTGAAACAGTAAAACACCCGGACGAAATCAAAGTAGAAGAATTAGTTGGTGAACTTCAAACTTATGAAATGACTTTTCCTCTTGGGCACCAAAAATCCAACATAATTCAATAGTCCTAGCTTCTAAAACAACTGCTCTACTCCAAAAAGGCAGTAGAGAGACACTTTGCAAACAAAAAGAGTGCATGAAGTTGAAATGAGTTTTGGGCCACAAGAACAAAAGCTCTGATTTGAAGCTTTTGCTTCTGTTGTAGCTAGAAGCAGTTGGGCAATTATAGTTAGGAAGTTGTCACACTAAAACAGCACTGTTACAAAAGCCCCAGCCAGACAAAATAGGCCATTAGAACCAGAATTGGCATCTCGAGAAGTGAATATTGCAATTACCTGATCAAATGGAGTATTCTCTAAAAGGAGTGCATAAGCTCTTTCAGCTTCAGCCCATGCTCCCCTTGCTTCATGCATCATTGCTTCTAATCTGCCTGAGAGAATTTTCCAAAGAAGCCAAGGAAAGACTAAGAGATGGGATAGCACCAATAAGGATTAAAAGCTAATTTGCATATGATATAGAAAGTGTACTATGCATTAGAATCCTCCCATTTTGTACACTTGTATTTAAATAACAAAAAATATACCACTTTACTACAAAAGGTTACACGTCTACGAAGTACATCAAGCCAACAATAACATCGGTTAAAAGTGAAGTGGAAGGTAGAAGTAGAACTGCGTTCAACTGTGTATTACTCAATTTACTCTGTATTTTGAGGGAAAATTCTGAAGCGTCGGCAATCAATTGATAAATGGCTACCTTTTCAATGCATGAGTAAATGTCGAATAGTACATAAACTCCTGTAACTTACTGGCATAGACCAGTGGATAGAAATTGAAATCTGTGATATGATATTTGTATCTTTATTTTATGATTGTTTAAGCAAATTCTTGGTGAACCATCTTTTAAACACAATCTCAAGCCTACAGAAATCAGGGTTGCAGGAGGACTGATCTATTCTTACAGGCGTTAACACAGCCCTGACATTTCTGATTAAATAACCATATTTTTTATCTCATTTTCTCGACTACCTTCAAATTACATCAAGAAGGCCTTAAGATAGATTGTTTAACTTATAGGTAATGTTAGTTAGCTGCTCCCACCCACAACGATGCTGCACCCTTCAAATTGTCAACCTATATGACAAAGACTAGTACATGTTATTTTATGAGATGCACCATATGTTGTACCAATATTGTTAGTTCCTAACATTAGGATCAATGCAGATACCAAAAGCTCGCCATGCTTACAATGTAGCATGATAAAATTCCATACTTCCTAGAACTTCATTATATAGTAATCAGTCATTTGTGCCAAATTCACAGCCCAATAAAAGAGGGAGTTGCATCTGATCATGTCAAAGCAGCCAGTTCCTAGCGGTAAAAGTTGTATGGTACTTTACACGGCTGAGGTATTATGCAGTTTGATGGCGATGCAATAGTACTCACCGACTCTACCACTGGAGGGAAACTGCTTTGAAAGGGTCGCAATACAATCCTGCAAAAATTAGAATAAGTATAAATTAATTCACATTGCTTTCTGAGGAGAACATAACTAATGGATAAAAAAGAAAGAGAAAATCAGCTTTTACAATAAACTTCAAAAAGGAAAGAAGCAATTAACATTTTATGATAAAGCAAGTAAGACAATAACATGGAAGTAGAAAAGGTGGAAGTAGAGGAAACTTCGTATACGCGACTCGGAAAAAATTTCATTACCTTTGCAACATCAAGCTTCTGACAATCCATAGCAGCAATGGCTACTTGCTCATAGAGAGTCCATTCTGCATTAGTAAACAGTACAATGAGAATTACAGTTTTGGTCTTTAAAACTGTTCAACAGTTATTTAAAGTGTGAAATCAAAGAAAGGTGATTGAATCAGCAGTACAACACTTATGGTACTGAACAAACTGTGATAAATCTACATTGAAACAGTATAAAACTAATTGCTTAACAATAATTCCATCACGAAGCATTTGGCAGAATATCAATGTTACACGAATTACAAAGAAAAATATCCCATGTTGAAAGATTCTCCATCACGGGTAGTTAGTAGCCGCTGACCATATTTCAAATTCAAAAAAACACATATATATTGTGTCAGTGGTACATGGATATCGTCTTCTGTCTAAAGTGTACCATTCCAGCTAGTCCTCAGCACAAATCCATACCTCAGCACGTAAATCCTTTACGGCCCCGTTTGGCATCCGGTATAAGGGAGGGATAAGGGGGTTATCCCCCCTTTATACCCAAACAGCATTTAAGTGTGGGGAGAATAGTTGTTCCCCCCATATCAAGTTATTCCGGTATAAGGGTAGAACAGCTGTTCCACCCCACAGGTGGAATAGTTGTTCCACCTGTTGCTTATTATTATTATTTTTTTAATTAAAATTTTTTAAATTATAAGATATTTAAATTTATAAAATTTTAAATTTTTTTATTTTATTTTATAAATTTTAATCCCCTCTATTATTCTTATTCCTCTTTAACTTACCAAACATAATTTTTCTTATTCCGGTACAACCATTATACTCAACCAAACACAAAATTACTATAATTCTTGCTTGTACCTGAACTTATACCTATCCCCGGAATAACCAATTTTCGCTTATATCCGAACCAAACGCAGCCTTAGTGTTAATCAAATTCCCTAAGACAACTTTTTTTCCTTTTCATATCTTCTATGGTTAGTATCCTTTCAGGTTTGCACTGTGGATCGAAAACGCTAACCAATTATCTCAAAAACACGTGTTGATAGAAAAGACGCACCCATCGCAATTAAGGACTCAACCACAATGCTCACGAATTTCGACCGGACTCAACCCATCTGAACGTTGGATTTATTGTTGGATCTCTTGCCGTTAGGTTTATTATGGATTGCAGCCCTACTCAATTTATTGGGCTAACCTAACTCAACTTATTAGTCTTCTGAGCCTATTGTCATGAAGTAGAAAGTTGGACCTATTTTAACCGATCAATAAATAGCCAACGTGCACAACATAATAGAAAAATGAATATATTTAACATAAACCAAAGCCTTTTACAACAACTTCTACACCAGACTAGTGTTCTTGCCAAACAGATCACAAACTTTGATAAATTTCACAATCTAAAAAACATGTTAACTGTCTTATAGTCCTAAGTCTTGCAAAAGTCCTAACCTCAAAGTATTCATTAATGACCGAGATCCAACATAAAATTAAAACTAAGAACACATTGAACTAAGGCCTCTTTTGAACAATCACTTACACAACTGGCAAAAGGGCATCTGATTCAATCTACGAGGATTAGCTACTAAGTTTTATCACTGTATCTGTGCAATCCACTTTCCCTTCATTAAAATTGATCCGCTTATTAATCATAAAAATCACAACTTTCACAATAGCAACCATTGAATTGAGATATTATTAACAAGAATTAGATCCACTCCACCAAAGTAACATCCTAAAATAGCTAATTACTGGGATGAGAATCGCATCGCAGGATCCAACAACAACCCAAAGAGATCGAAACGAGACCGAGACCTTCTCCGCCGAGCTTGGATCGGGCCCTGGGGTCGTTCAACAGGGCGAGCCCATGGCGGAGCACCAGGTCGGATCGACGGAGCTTGAGCTTGCGCACGAGGCACAGGTACTCCCACGCCCCGCCGCCGCCGTTCTCCACCTGGCTCTCCAGCCGCCGCAGCCACGCCTCCTCCGCCGCCACCACCATCTCCGCCGCCTCGTCCGCCGCCTCCTCCGCCGCCGCGAGATCGCCGGAGAGAGAGGAGTCGCCCGAGAGAGAGAGAGAGAGAGAGAGAAAGAGAGTCTCCTCTTCGACTCGCCCTCGTTCCAATTAGGTTACAAAGTGGTAGCGTATCCGAACCGGGTTGGGTTTGAGATGAAACCCGGTCCGGTTTTTTCGATTGTGATCCGAACCGGATCAGCAAAAATCGGGCCGGGTTGGTCCACACCTCATTATCCCACTAGACCCGGTCTCTTGTGAACCAAACTTGATCCAAGGCCACGGCATTTTCGATGGAACAAAAAAAAAAAATATTCTAATTTAATAATTATTTTTAGGTTAATTTTATACAATTCCTTATAAATATATCGAATAACAGATATATTACTATAAAGTTCAGTTTTTCATATTTATCACTTTAAAAATTCTAAATTATTCATATATATCCTCTTATTTGTTATCGTTAATTTACAAATATTCCTTAAAAATAAATAAATAAATAAATAAATTTATCTCACTCAATAACCAGGTTTAGATATTTAATTTATGATTAACTATATAATTCTAACGAAAATTAACGATAGGAATATATATGAATAATTTAAAAAAAAATTAAAAATAAATATAAAAATTTAAACTTGGAAGGATATAACTGTCTGTACTATTCAATATATATATATATATATATATATACGGAAAATTGTATGAAATCGATTCATTATTTTTAATTCAAAATAGAAGATTTTTTGTTTTGAGAAATATCCTGGTCTATAGACCGCGGTCCACTGAAAAATTCCCCAGCGAGTGTGTGCGCCGGATCCTTGTGAAATGACGATAATACCCTTTTCGTGCCTTCGTGGACCCGTCACAACGCACGTGACCCCCCCCCCCCCCCCCCCCCCCCCCCACGTGATTTCGTTTCCTAATCCACTCACTCTCTCTCCTCTCTCTTTCTCTCTCTCTCTCTCTCTCTATCCCTCGTGTGTGTGGAGAATTAGGTCTCGAACAAATCTCAGATCCAAACCCTTACCCACCCACCCCTCAAATCCGAGGCTAATACGATCGAATCCCTCCTCTTTCTCTCTCTCTCTCTCTCTCTCTAAGATTGATGAGGACGAAGAGGAATTAGATCGTCCGCATCGTTCTCCAATTCCGGCAGGTAAACCCTACTTCCTTCGTTTTGGATTTCGCCCTTCAATTTGCTCTAATTTGATGTGAATTGATGGATCTGGTGTTTATTTTTGCTCGAATCTGAGAATTTCTGAATGAATCTGAGGAAATGGGTGTTTTGGGGGGGCTAATTAGGTTAATTTAGGGTTTAATTTGGGAATTGAGTTGGAGTGGAGCGGTGATTAGCTTTGGATCGAATGAGGATGCGATCTTTTTGTAGAATTTGGATCGAAGCATTCCGATTACTCAGATGTAGATTGCAGTTAGAAATTTAGTAAAAGGTTATATGATCAGGTATATTTACTTAGATTATGGCCTCATTGATAAGCTATTGATTGCCCATTCTCTGAATTTGGGATTTAGTTATGGGACAAATTACTTGGATTTGAAGAAGAATAGATAAAAGAGTAGAATTGTTGCGACCCGCGACAAATTAGCCAATGTTTGGGGCATCTAGCACTTTTAAGAGATTTGTGTTCATGATGGCTTGTCGTAAGTTTGTATTATTAGGGTGGATTAGATATACAATGCTCTGTTTTAGGCTTTGGCGAAATTCTTATAAGAGGAAGTATTGTATCAATAAGAGACATGAATCGAGAGTTTTCGGTGCTTACGTTTCAACCTCTCCGCTCTCCGAGTTTTTGACGAGTTTTCTGTGCTTACGTCCTCTCCCTCTCCGTGCTGCCACACAACGTGCTCCCCTACTAGCTACGCAACCTATTCTCTCCCTCCCCTGCTGCTACACAACGTGTTGCTACAGTAGTACTTACCAAATTTGCAGGGGCTCCCTTCCCGTTGTAAGTTTTAAATCATCAGGCAAGTATGGCACAGGAAGGTCTTTAGATTTTTGTCCGACCACACAGCTGAATTTTCATGTGCGGTATATCAATCTCTTCTCGTACTTATCTGGTATTTTTCCTATTACCTTGGTGAGTTTTGGCCCAGCTGGAGCTGCTTGCTTATGTGCTCTTGCGGTAGAGCTGTTTGAAGAAGTAGTAACGACTTTTTTAGTTAAATTCCTGTAATAGCTTCTGGTCTGAAATAGAAGCTTCAAGTTTTTTGAGCTGCTGCTTCTGTGAGAAGCTCATTAAGTGCTCTAAAGGGTTTGTCGGAATATTTCCAGCAGGCTTTACCTTGATTGTCTTTTTCTCGTAATCTGAAGCCTGAAGGTAATGGTCATGTGTGGGAGGTGGACATTTGACCTTTACATCTTGTGACTAGAAGTGGTGGATAGGGGTGATGAGGCCTCAACGAAGATTAAATTAGCTTCATTTAAATCTTTCTATTGCTTCTTTGCTATATAATTGTCATTTATTTGACGCTTCTTGACACTCGGGCGAGCTAAGTTCTTACTATGATTGTGGTTATCTGAGAATATTTCAGAGTTTGTTGATGTTACAACTTAGTGAAGTTCTTACTACAAAAGGGGAAGGGAATAAATGAGCGATGAAATAACTGTGTTTACTTTATATATATGCGCACTCAATAAATGATATAGGACCATAAGAAAATAGCTGGTTGATCCATTTACAAATAAATAATCCTTAAAATATAATGAATGTAATCTAGAGGTGGGGAGACTTTCATAACATATATCTTTGTTGGTTGATCTTCGTTTTCCCTTCTTGTGTTACTATGCTGTTTTGTTACGTAGGAAAGTTTTTTTCCTTGGAGATTTAAATATTCTTTTTTTTTTCCCCATGCAGTAGGAGAACCTTATGAGCTGTTCCATTGTACATTTTCACCCTTCGTATCGTGCTGTGGACATCATAATATACTGATTGTGGCGAGACTACAATGGGCCAAAGTCTTGGCTTCGAAAAGCAGGGGAAAAAAGCTACAACAGATGCATTGACGAGCACCTATTATTCCTCTCTCCTCCTCTCTCCTCTTGTCTTTTTCTGGGACTGCATCTTTCGCAAAATCAGGTACTCCTTCAGACCTGAATGTGTGTAGTTCTTTAGTGGGTATCTGTCAAGGAGTTTTCAGCTTCAAAAAGAGTTCAGAAGCTTTGGAGATCTCCTTAAAGTGCACTTAGAAATTTAGAAATAAATTTATTTAGTTGAGATTAGGTAATAGAACGATAGAAAAAGCCATGGAGAAAGCCGGGCGTGGCCAATCAGTAAAAGTCTTGAAGAACGGAAAGAAGAAACAGGCCAAAGATGAGTTGGACCGCCTGAAACAAGCTGAGAAGAAAAAGCGGCGTCTAGAAAAGGCACTTGCAACCTCTGCGGCCATTATCTCTGAATTAGAAAAAAAGAAACAGAAAAAGAAAGAAGAGCAGCAGCGGCTGGATGAGGAAGGAGCTGCGATAGCCGAAGCAGTTGCCCTTCAGGTCCTAATAGAAGAAGATGCGAACGAACCCTGCCGTCATTTGATGCTTAAAGACTACAGAAAATTCAACCCTTGCAGCTATTCTAACAGCATAAGCCCTTCAATGGCATCTCAAAAGAGCTTTTCGACGCATCCTTTTGGAGAACACGGTTGGGAGGCCAGTGCTTATTCTTTTGGGGGGAATTGGACTGACTGGGGGGTCGAACAATCATTACCTTCTTTTGGGTTTCATAGAGATAGCTCTGCTCCATATTTTGAAGAAACTGGCCAACAAACTGAGATCTCTCCTGGTTTCATAGCTGCTCAGGCCGTCTCTTCATTGCAAATCGCGGATGATTCAGGTGAGGGACGATTCGCTTTGGGTAACCGCCTCAATTTTTACAGTGAGTTATAATGATATACTTTCCCATAGGTTTTGTAAATAGCTGTGAGAGACTTGCCTTCTCCTCTCAAATGAGATATAGAGCTTCCTTGAGTTGATGGGACTTTTATATTGTATTGTTATGGTGTGTTAAAGGACCTTGTATTGGTATCATTTTCGAAATTTGTGGTAATGGTTACTTGTGAGTTATAGTATGTTATGTTTTGTCCATGCTGGTATGATAAAATTTCAACTGGTTAAATTCTTTAGCAGTCTAATTTATGTTTCTTTTGGTTGGTATCATTTTGCGCGAACTTTGAGATGCGAAGGATCTTCGCCGCCTCCTTAGATTATTGAACTTTGGTTTGTTGAACTTGATGTATTAAACTTGAAAATCTATTTTTTATGCCATCTTTTGGAGATGGCATGACTAATTTTTCTGCCATTCATTCTATCTTAAGGGCCCGTTTGGATGTGGGCTAGAATCGGGAATAGCGGGTTTATCCCCCTTATTCTACCAAACGCATCTGGAATCATTTAGTATTGCTTATTTCAGAACAACTAGAATAAGCTGGAACAACAGTTCTTACCCATTATTTTATAATTTTTTTTTTTACCAAACTATCCCTCCTCCCCTCCTTTTTCTCTTTCCAATACACTCTCATCAACACAAATCCTTCTCTCTCCTCTCTCTCTTTTCCTTATTCCCAATACACTCTCATCATCACAAATCCCTCTCTCTCCTCTCTCTCTCTTTATCACATATTAACTCTTGAGGGTAAAAAGGTAATTTACCCAACTTATTCCCTTTATTCCTCCTATTCTTCATTATTAAACCAAACATAAAATTTCTTATCCCTGGAACCATCCCAAACGTTTTTTCGCTCTAGTTCCGTACTTTATACTTATCCCCGGTTTAGCTAATTCTACCTTAACCCGATTCCAAATGCAGCCTAAGAGATAACATGAAGTTAGTCAGACGGTGTGTCCGCTGATTCAATTATTATGTCATTTCATGATAGGATGCGATGTGGTAGGTGAATCATTATAGTGTTGAGATGATGTGACAAATAAACTAGTTATTATGTAAATGTTATATTAACTCCTGGAGATGATTAAGAGAGATTAAAAGTTCAGTGTGTGAGTTGCAACAAAACTAAAGTTTAAAGATAAAAGTGAAATTTTGTAATAAGTTGATAAACCAATGGTGTGTATGCTGCCCTAATAATGAAGGTAAGCCTCACGTTACTCTTGTTGCACCTTCTTGTTGATTGATGTTACCTTTTTCCATTTTCTTCTGTTCACATGTTTCACTCATTTTTATGACCTATACCAAATTGGTATCATATTTACTAACTCTCTTGTGTTCACAAGTAAAACAAAAACACATGCAGGGCAATATATGTCACTGGAGAAGCATCTGGTTGAATAAAGCGATGCTTTTTAGCCACCGCATTACTAAACTAAACCGCAGAGACTCGAAGATCTCAAGAAATTGAGAGTGTGGACAGGATATAAACAGCATCTTCAGTACAATACTATCAAACATGATGCTACATCTCCTTAAATAAACAGCTTGTGCTAATACTTGTTAAAAACAACAATACAATCTCATCTAAAGACGAAGAATCCGAGAGGAGATTATATATCTGAGTGTGTGGGGTATCAAAACACCTAAGAGAGCCTTTATTTATCTCAAGCTTCCACCAAACATCGAAATTATACAACCAATAATACAACAGTGAGGAAAAGCAGTGGCCCGAGAGGTCACCGGTTCGTCGAGTTACCGAGGCGGAATGTACCGATTCGAAGAGCAAATAATAGCAAGAGGTCCTTTCAACTATCTTCGGCAAATACATATAGCAATGTACAATGGAAAGTTTTTCTTAGTGGACCGGGTCCGGATTAAACTTCACGGTTTCCCTATATATGAGCTCCTTGATGTCTTCTTCGGTGAACGACGGCTGTTCGAAGTCGAAACTGAACGGCGCTGGGCAGACGGGCTCGTCGTTTATGTCATGAAGGGATGCCAAATATGGATGGCAGAGAGCCTCATCAACTGCAAGAAACAGGAATGATTGATTTGAATTTGTCGCTCAAAATTGACAAGGGCATTTACATGTATAATCCTATGATCTATATATACCCAGCGAAACTGCAGTTTCCCACAAAGAATACGCTATTTCGAGTTCCGGTGTCATCCAAACCATGAGATACACTCGTTTTGTATTAGAAAATGTTGTAAAAATTCGGGTACAGAGTTTATCTACGGAAATATCAAATTCATAAACCAGGGTCGAGGACTTGGTGCAGGGCTATTGATCAGTACCTGCTATTCGTTTGCTAGGATCGAATACGAGCATTCTCTCCAGCAGATCGACAGCTCCGCTTGACATGGTGGGGAATCTAGCGCGGAACTGTTGCCTCGGGTATTGAGGGAGCTGTCGCACATATCTCCGAGCATTATCACTTCGGAGAAACCCGAGGCTCGAGTCGTCCGGCGAACCAATTAGCTTTACCATGAGAGGAAACAGACAGAAGAGTCATATATCTCAAAACACTTCCAAGAACTCGAACTCCTAAGCAAGGTTTTAAGTATCCATCGGCACGGGCCGTATCTACCGTGCCGTACCGTGCCAACAAGATACCGGCACGATACAGCTCCCGTGCCGATGACACAATTCAAAACTCTTTTTTCTTAAAATTACTAAGTAATTTTCTTAATAAAATTCAAAATATTTGATAAAGATACATAATAAGCAATTAAAAAATTTTGTTGCTAAAGAAATTAAATATTTCATGCCATTATGTGTCGGCACGCATGTATTTTTTGTGACCGGCACTCATCGGCACGGCTCGGCACGCACCGTGCCGGCAAGTTTTCGGCACGACCCCGTGCCACGGCACTTAAATCCTTGCTCCTAAGGCCATTTTACGAGAAAAAAGCCCTCATCGTTTTTTTGCAACTACGGTTGTTTCCGATTTTGCAACTTGGGGTCAAAATATCTTTTCACGGGCCCTTAGCCGAGATCTTTACACCATACATTTATTGAACTGTCTACGAGGGACATTTCAGTAGAAAAAATATTCTATCCAACGGTCCAACACAGAAAAAACAAGAGTAGCAAACCAAAACTGCACAATTGAAGAACAAGAAGATTATATTTGCAAAATATTCAAACAAGAAGACGCGGGCACCGCAATCATACCTCAGTTATTAGCCTTAATTGATGAACATAGTCTTTTCCGGGAAACAAAGGCTCCCGTGTAACAATTTCTCCAAGAATGCACCCGACCGACCAAATGTCAATAGCAGCAGTATACTCTGAGCAATTCAAAAGCAACTCGGGTGCCCGATACCAACGAGTGACGACATACTCCGTCATGAAATCGGTTTCGGAAGTTGTTCTCGCAAGCCCGAAGTCTCCAATCTTTAGGTCACAGTTTGAATTTAATAACAAATTGCTCGGCTTAAGGTCGCGGTGCAATACATTTGCTGAGTGCACATATTTCAGCCCGCGGAGTAATTGGTAAAGGAAATACTGCAACGGAAAAGTTAACAGTCATGCATAATTATATTGGCTTAGTACAAAACTTTTACAAGCATAAAATGCACGAGAACATTTAAAGCGTCTTCAATTTGGCCTGCGACCTTTCAAGTTTTACAATTGGGTCCCTATGTTTACGATCGTGTTGCAATCGCACCCCGATCACTGAATTCTTTGAATATATGTTCATGCAATCACCATCACTTCGCTGTTAAGTTAGGACACCAATTGATGTGTCTGACCAATATGAAGGAGAAAATTAACCATGCAGGTGGAGATTGCAGTAAAGCACAAAGGTTAGGGACTTGATTGTAACAATTGAAAGGATTAGGGCTACACTTAACCTACAGAGAGAGCTTGAGGACCTCCCACTGCAATTTACCCAATTTACCTGATATGCTGAAATTGACCATTATGCACAATGGTCCTCACAAAGTATTTATTTCCCACAAATTTCCAATATATTTAAATAGAAAATTCTAATGGACATATACACAAACACTTAAGATTCAGCACCTTAAAACACAATAATACAAAACCCTACGAGTAGCGACAAACAATTGGAAGAAACAATTCATCTCTATCTGTTTATTTATTCCAGGGATTGTGCCCCCATTTGATCATAGTCATCATTTCCCTTTTGATTGTTGATCTCCACGCCACTTTATTCTTCATCGCTTCTCATGGGACCCCGACCGCCAATTAAACCACTTGATTATGTCTATTAAAAACATAAAAAAAAAAAAAAATTCCACAGGTTCTCCTTGATTGGGTGTAGACGTCCTCATTACAAATTTTTTCTCCGTAATGTGAACAAACACATTCTAGACCCATAAGAAACCTAATGAATTTTTGGCCAATAATGCACGTCTTCTCCTCTGTGTGCCCCATAATTTTCTTTTGGGTTAATTGCATACGGCTCCCTGTAAATATATCGAATAGCAGATATATCCCTACAAAGTTTAACTTTTCATGTTTATCCCTTCAAAAGTCCTAAGTTATTCATATATATCCCTCCGGTTTACTATCGTTAGTTCACTGTTTATTTTTTAACAGATTATATGTGAAATGACAGAGATATCTGGAAGGGTAAAAAGATAAATTTACCTCACTAACTAACCATGATTAAGTATTTAACCTATGGTTAACTAGATTTTTCTAACAGAGATAGACGGTAGGGATATATATGAATAATGTTGGACTTTTGAAGGGATAAATATAAAAAGTTGAACTTTGTAGGGATATATCTGCTATTCGATATGTTTGCAGGAAGCCGTATGCAATTAACCCTTTTCTTTTATGATGGGTAGTTGGTAGCATTAAATTCAAGCTTTATCTAATTTGTGGAGCAAACCTATAGGATTGAAGAAAAGTCAAGCAAGTTCCTTCTATCCAACCACTTAACCTATTGCTCTAGCATCAAATATGAACAACCCGAAACCAATATGCAACTGATGTGAATTGTCAAGTGGCATCTCATGATAGAAGAAGCAAAAACAGAAACAAAACTTACTGCTCGCAGTTTCGATACTCATCATGACAACAGCTAAGCTCTTTGCTACATGAACTAATATAAAGAATGGATATTTGTCTTCCTGCGAGATTTTTCTTTCCAAAAAATAGAAGGGTCAAGAATTTCTTTTCTTTCCTTTCTTGTTCTAATGGTCTCTCAAATTAAGGCAGAGAAGTTATTACGAAGGAAGCATTATGCCTACGCCAGAGAAGTAACGAGTTGATTGACTATTTGGGGAACTATTCCAAGGGGGAAAAAAAAATTCCTCAAAACCAGAAGGAGTTATATGTGTATGGGCCCGTTTGGTTTAGCAATAACTTATATAAGCATTCAAGTGCGTTTATTTGGTGGCACAAAAGAATGGAAAGACATTTTAGCAAGAGCGAAAACCAGCATGCGGTAACAAAAACAGTTAGCATTTGTAGTGACAATAAACTTGCATCAAGGACCGTACCGAAGCATCTACAGTTCTGTATTAAGATGCATCTTGTTTATATAAAATTGAGATCCTTTCCTGACTGCTCACGGACAATAAAGTTTTAGTTGATGATTGACGCAGCAGAGACATCCTACATGGTGATATCGAATTTTATTTCAAATCAAATCGTATTCCATGATTGAAGGCATGAAGTAATGGCCAAAAGAACGAGAGTAGCATATAGCATCTATTACACGGTTGGCTGGTTAAAACTTTAGACACAACGATAGCATAGCAGTACCTAATATTCATATGGTGAATTAGAAGGGACGGCCGTTTTTAATAGGTCAGGGAATTGATTCAACACTGGCTTGCGAACAACTCAAATGGTTTACACAGAAGATGCACTTGAGGCTCGATATACCCACTGTCGACAAATTGCCTATATAGAATAAACGAGAAAGGACAGGAGAAATAGACGAAATGAACGATGGTCTAAAACAAGTTCTAGATACATCATGGCTTCAAAACTCACAGTGAACTGGTTCTGTTCATCAAACGCCAAATTAGTCAGACAAAGTTCATTAGTTAATTTCTCTCAAATTGAAGCTCATTAAAAAATTCTTGACTCAAAAAGATGGAAGCAGTTGGGTGAAATGAGAAAGGTCGATTAATCTTCCTATCTGTCAAACAAATAGCAAATCTGCTGAATATTAGCTTCTTGAATCCAAAGCATTGCAGAAGAACATTTAATAGTGTCTAGAAAGGGTCTAAAAAGACTTATTTCGATACAGAAGATTTTTTGAGAAACTATACTTTAGTAGCCACCTTGTAATGTGGCAAACAATACAAAAAAATTAAATGGTTTTTCTTACTCCATAAAAAGAGGAACTATTGAACAACTGGAAAAGGTCATAAGATATTCTGTATGCAGCGCAAATGGAAAAGGCTGTTATAGGCCCTCTTATAACGGCCCTTTTAGCTAGCCACATCATTCACGTACTCACAAAAAGAAACCAACTTACCGTAAGTTACATAACAAGAATGAATGATGACAGCCATTTTATTTAGTCTCCAAACTAAGAACTAATGCTCAACCTAACCTTCTTTAAAAAAAAAATTTCCAATCTAGCCTTCTTTTTTAAAAAATTCCCAATCTAGCCTCATTTGAATAAATTAGAAAAGATAAGATAATTTAATGTTATTAATATGAGTTTATATGTTAATTAGGAGAGAATTTTTTTTTTCTTCCAACCCGCTTTCTAAATAATTTAAATCTAAATAAAATATAATAATAATAATAATATTATTATTATTAAATAATAATTTAAATTAATAAAATTTAAATTATTTAGAAAGTGAGTTTGAAGAAAAAAAAAATTCTCTCCTAATTAACATATAAACTCATATTAATAACATTAAATTATCTTATCTTTTCTAATTTATTCAAATGAGGCTAGATTGAGAATTTTTTTAAAAAGAAGGCTAGATTGGGAAAAAAAATTTTAAAGAAGGCAAGGTTGGGCATTAGTTCCCTAACTGGATAAACTGACAAGTAAGCAGGAGTTAATAACAGTAAGTTATCCTGGCAAACTTAATATCTCCAATTATGTTTAAAAAACATTCATCGTAATAATGTAATAAAATTATGTTGCTTCAAATTTGAAAAAGTTCTGCCCATACCCAAAAAGTGAACCAGATTGTTAAACAAACATACGGATAAATACAACCACGGTGTAAGTCTGCAGCTTAAGCAGAAGACTAAAGTGTCCAGTGTACAGTTGCCGTGCACCAAAAAAATAGAGATAGAAAGAAAAAGGACATACAAATTTACAGTGTCATGCTTCAATTCTAATTCAATTTTAGACAAAAGATTAATGCTTTCTCCATAGGAGTACTCAGAAGCATGTGTGGTAATGTCAAGATAACAGTTTGCAGTGCCTACGAGTGCTCTTAGGTACCCTAAATTGCCTGAAAAAAATCCTAGCATGCAACTGGCAAAACATAATATTCCAGCAATCCTCACAGAGATGCCTCATAAAATGACATAAACCTATAAGACATTATTCACATGACATATGCTAATGAAAATCCTATACACCAAAACCTAATTTACCAATAAGATGTCTCAGCTCACCAATTACTATACAATCATTATAAGTTATGGATTTTACACAGAATTTACTCTTCTACTTTATATATATGATAATAGGCAATAAATGTGTGCCAATGCATTTGTTGAACAATCCATTAACAAGAATAAGTAATGCACAAGGTGGTAGAAGTAAACCTGGCAATGGTCGTCAGTCAACGGCTGACTGGAGCGAATTATCTGATGAAGGTCAGTGTCCATTAACTCATAAACTATATAAACATCATTGAAGTTTTCCCTCCTTGGAGGACGTACGATGTCCTTTATTGCAATAACCTGAACAGCACATTACGCACTGTTAATCAAAAGAATTCCAAGAAAATTTTATCTAACATAAATTCTAGAGCATCCTTAGCAGCTAAATTGAATCGTTCGAGTCCAACCTCGGAAATAAAAAAAGCGCATCAGTCATTCATAAACATGACTGGTGGCCAACATCAGTTCAAATTTAAACATGAAGACCAGTGGAAAAAAAGACTTTGTCAAGCAATAATAAATGAGCAAACCCGTTATGTACAACTAAGACATAATTGAAATGGGTTAATTATGCTCTTATTCCTTAAACTCTAAGTTTCATTTAGTGCCCAATATTAAGTTGAAGCAAATGTTTTCCTGAATTCACATAAGCATTTATTATAGCACTTCCCATCAATCCCCATTAGTGAGACTAGAAAAATGCCACGTAGCCACCATTCACTATAATGAAACACTTACACGAGCTTGACATGTTGAATGTTCAAAATTAAAGATCACAGACTGAAGTACAAAGATGCAGTTAACCAAAATTGAGAGCTAAGGTGAAGTGTAAAGTTATGCATAACAGTTTTCACAAAGTAGTCAAATTTACTGAATAGATAGCTTGATTAAAAGAGACCTACAATTTCTTGAAGAAAATGAAACATTAACAAGCAGGTAGGCAAACTTACATTTTCATGGTCCATGTGCCGTAGTAGCTTTATTTCTCTCAAAGTTCGTTTAGCATCAATTCTATTATCGAATGCATTCCCAATCTTCTTAATCGCAACCTCTCCACGCGTCTGTGAATTTGTAGCAGCACTGCAAGAAAAGAAGAAAAGGTGAAAGTAATTAGTCCCAAAAGAATACCAACAGTGACTTAAAAAAATGACTAGAGAAAAGAGGCCTCATTCGAAATTGTAGTACGCCAAAGCTAACCCATTAGTATAAGTAGCTTGTTGGGCCTAATCCACTTGGCGCAAAATACTTAAGTCCAAGTTTCCCATCACTTTTCAATATCGGACTATCTGGAATATGACTGAAATAGATGATTCAAAAAATTCAAAATACTATATAGACATAAACACACAAAACAAAAATACCATAGTTTGTTAAATTAGATTAGATTAGTTGCATATCTTTTAGTTAGTTAAATGAGGATTTTTAGCTATCCCCTTATTTGATTTTATCTCTATTTATTTTAAAATTTTTATCATTTAGCTAAGCTCTATATAAATTTTTTTTAATTAGTTACTTAAAATAAGATCAAATCCAAAATTAGTTATGTGTATCTAAGGCTAAGAATAGTATAAATAAGGTATAGAGCTTCATTGTGACAGGATGATGATATTAATAAATAAAAAAAAAAAAAAGATTCGGAGCTTTGGTGCGCAAGCAATCTTTTTTTTCTTTGCAAATGCGAAGTTAGTCTAGCTCCAAAGCGAATTCGGTTCAAGAGTGAGTTCTGATTATTTTTCCTATGTTTTTTATTTTTTATTCTTTTTTATTTTTCTAAATATTTTAAATTTTATTCAATTTTTATAATTAATATAATTTCTTTTTTTAATTCCGAAAATTCTAAAAAATTCAAAAAAGGATTTTAAAAACTTTCAAAAATTCAAAATCTTTCAAAAAAATATTATAAATGATATTTTGGAGCCCTCTAAAGCGTAGGAAAGGCCCTATATCCCGTCCTAAATCAGTATTTTAGGACCCTATATCCCATCCTACATCAGTATTTTAGGACCCTATATCCCATCCTACATCAGTACTGGGCTATAAGCTTTTAAGCATCCAACATTTTCAAAAGGAATTCCGGAGGAACCTAAAAAGGCCCAATTTCTTTTCAACTTATAGCTTGAACAGGCATGGAGGAGACAGAAAATGAAGAAATATAAATAAGCATTACAAGGATGGCAAATTCTACAAATCTGACCCTTTAGCTGGGCATGCGAATTCTGGAGTTTGAACCATCTAACATTTATCACATGGAAAAGGTATTGCAAACAAAAGTAACTTATTCTACCATTTCTCACTACAACCTAATGTCTACTGGCTACATTCAACAGAGCACTGCTCCATTATTATCGAAGTACCATTCTCAAACCACTTAATATTCAAGAGTAGAGGATCATCAGTTCTCTCTCTGAGTTGATACGTATCAATTCAATCTTGACCAGATGGATATGGAGAAAAAAAAGAAAAACGATAAACTCCACATACCCCTACTTTTAGCAACCTGATATATGTTGTTTAACACTCATTCAATTAAATTATGATTTGGAGGACAATGAAAAAGCACCATATATCCGTACTCATTCCACAACACCTCAAAAGAACCAGTAGTTTTGGATGATGGTGAAAAATCTGAAAAGGCCCATCTTACAAGCAACTCTTTAATGAATACTACATCTATAAAGTTCTAAAACTCCTCAAGGACCTCACTTCTCACCTAGTCACGAAATATATATAGCTGAGAGTTACTTCGTGATGCGATTCAATATATCCTACTTAGAGTTCACTACTCGACAGTACCGCTAGACTCTCTATCAGTGTGAACTGGAACAGTGCACAGTGATGTATACTGTATTGGTACATCTAAAGAATCTAAATTCTTGTCCTACTATTCCCAGTTCGCTACTTGTTGTGATCCGGATCACGAATAAATTGTGAAATGAATAAGAACACGCGATCCAGATCGAGCAATGTTCTGGCAACACTGCTATGAATTACCATTTTCCAGTTCATGCTAAGTGGTAAGAACACTAGGCCTCATCTTATCACAAAATTTACGCAAAGGGAATATATGTGAACTAGATCATCACGAGTCTAATAATTCAAAATATATATGACCCTGTTGAATATAAACATTAATTAGAGAAAAAAGCAATAATTTTTCACCTAATTTTCTTCCATTTAATCAAAAAATATCGACCCCAGACGATTTTTTCACATTACTTTAACTGATAATCCAACTTAGAGCCAATATATGTGAACATATCATCATGAGTCTAATAATCCAAAATGAATATAAACATTAAAAACACGATATAGAGAAAAAAGTGATGATTTTTCATAAAATAAATCAAATTCCACCTAATTTTCTCCCATTAAATCAAAAAATCTCGACCCCAACTGAGTAAAAAAAGCGGTATAGAGGAATCAAACGGAAACACAACCAAAAGAGAGAAAAAAACGAGGATGATAAAGAGAAAGAACACGAGATCAGGGTTTCGTCCTCGTCGTCGCTCACCAAACAATGCCGTACGCGCCGCGGCCCACGGGGCGAATCGGGGGCACGTACTTGGAGGAGACCTCGAAGAGGTTGCCGTAGACATTGTATTGGACGTAGCGGCCCCCATGCGTCGGAACCCCTTTGATGTGCGCCCCCTCCGCCGCTCCCGACCCCGACTCCATCTCCTTCTCTCTCCTCCCCCTATCTCTCTCTCTCTACATGGACGAGGCGCAAGAGGAGGTGGAGGAGGATTAGGGTTAGGGTTAGGGTTAGGTGGATGGTGGGTGGATGGATCGAAGAGAGAAGTAGAGAGAGAGAGAGAGAGAGAGAGAGGGAAAAAGGAAGGGGAAAAGAGAAAGGGGAGGGGTGTGAAAGCTCGTGAGTTATAAAGGAAAGGGAGTCGAGATGTGTATCTCTTTCTCTCTCCTACTCCTCTTCTCTTTCTCTCTCTAAAAACACAGTGTGGTTGTAATGTTTTTGAGTAAAATGTATGGAGAGCCCCTCAACTTTATGATATTTGTGAAGTTGCCCCCTTCAACGGTTATTTTCCTTTAATTAAAAGCTAAATTACATAAAATCTTCAGTAAATACATTTTTCTTTTTGGATTTTTAAAAATTTATATTTCACCCTTTAAAATATTAAAAATTATTTTCATAAGTCTACGGTGTTAATGAAGATAGTGAGATGACTATATTACCCTTATTTATTCAATAAAAAAAAATAATTTTTAATATATTTATATTATTTCAAAAATATTTTCACTATAAATTATAAAAAAATTTATAAAATTTTCCTGTAAATACTTTTTTTTATTTTTCTCTCCGACTTTTAAATATTTATATTTTATCAACTTAAAATAGTAAGATATTAATAGAGATGGTGAAATGACTATATTACCCTCATCTATTTTATAAAAAAAAAAATAATTTTTAATATATTTTTACTATTTTAAAAATATTTGTAGTATAAATTATAAAAAATTAGAGGGCAAATTAATCAACTTGAATTTTAAAAAAAAGTAAAATATAGATTTTTAAAAAATAAAAAAGGTATTTACATAGAAATTTTATATAATTTACCCAAAATATTTTTAATTATTATTATTTAGTCAAAATTTATCAAATTTATTAATAATTTTATCAATTTTAATAATTAGATTAACTGAGAATGATAAATAATAGAATCACCAAATTTTTTACTCCGTAATAAAAACTTATTTTCTCTCTCATCCCTTTCTCTCTCTAAAGATAGTGTGGCTGTAATATTTTTGGAAAATGCTTCATTATTTTTTGGGAAAATGTATGGAGAGCCCCTTGACTATATGACATTTTTGAAATTACCCCATCAACTTTTATACTTTTTAATCATTTCAGTCAAAAAAAAATTATTAAATTTATCTTAGATTTTAACTCAGAAATCAATACTTGATTTTCTCACAAGTAGAAGATGGGTGGTGAATTTCAAAATAGCATATAATTTAAGGTGGTCTTCTTATATTTTTATTTTTATTATTTTTTAAAAAATTATTCTTACGATTTTTTATATCTCGTTTATTTAATAAATAAAATTAGTAAATAATTTTCATCTAGATAAATAAATGTCGTCTTTATTGTATTTAAGTTTTTTTTTTTTGAAAAATACTTATTACATATTTGAAATCGGATGTAAATGGATGAATTTTATTGATCATTTTAAAATAATTAATAAAAAAAATTTTATAATTAATGAGAATGTATATCCTACATCTAATATTGGGTTTACGAATAGAATAGTATGAATTTTTATTTTTAATATTTTGGAGGGAGAAAGAAACAATTTTGACTCAAGAAGAAAATCCAAGAAATGTATATAAGAGGGGGGAATGGTCTGGCCGCCAGAGAGAGAGAGGAATGGTCAAGCCACGTGGCGGCCAATTAGAAGAAAAGATCTTCTTGATTGATTGGGTGGACTTGGTGCGCCACGTCACCCGTGAACGGTCCAATGATGGGGACTTAATTGACTTGGACTGTTCGCGTTGCAGACGGTCTTTGTTTCATCCGTCGACCATGAAAAGGCTGGCAGTTCATCTCGTTGTTCGGGAGTGTTTTTTTTTTTTTTTTTTTTGGATTTGAAATGTGGGACGTTTCTAATAGTTTCATATATTGATATTGATGAAATTATGGTTGGACTTAAATGAAACATGGATGTTAGTAATAATAATTGGAATTAAGTAATTTGGATTGTGTTTTGGATCTAATAAATTATTATTTTTTATCAGAATTAATAATCAGTAGAAAGTGTGTGACGAGTTTCGATTGAACCTGGGTCTAGATGGCTGGGCTGCTGTGTGTGTGGGACAGCGGATGTGGATGGAATTGTGATTGGGTTTGTTATAAAATGCGTTTGAAATTGATTATTCAGATAAATTTTTCAATTTAAAATTTTAATTGGCTGAATTTATATAGAGATCAACTCATTTTTAGGTCAATCCAGACATGGGTGATCTTGGGCTGCTGTGTGTGTGGAACATCGGATGTGGATGGAATTATGATTGGATTTGTTATAAAATGCGTTCGAAATTGATTATTCGTTATTACATAAATATATTGTAAGATAAGTTTTTTAATTTAAAATTTTAATTGGCTGAATTTATATAGAGATCAACTCATTTTTAGGTGTGTGTGTGGGACATCGGATGTGGATGAAATTGTGATTGGATTTGTTATAAAATGTGTTCGAAATTAATTATTTGTTATTAAATAAATATATTGTAAGATAAGTTTTTCAATTTAAAATCTTAATTGGCAGAATTTATATAGAGATCAACTCGTTTTTAGGTCAATCCAGACATTGGTGGTCTTGGACTGCTGTGTGCGTGGGACCTCGAATATGGATGAAATTGTGATTGGGTTTATCTAACGACTTATTATTACTAGTGTGCCGGCCGTTACAAAATGCATTCGAAATTGATTATTCCTTATTAAATAAATATATTGTAAGATAAGTTTTTCAATTTAAAATTTTAATTGGCTGAATTTTAATTATTAAATTAAGATTTTAATTTTTTATTTTTATTTTTAACTTTTCACTTTGTAATAGGCTGATGATCTAATTTATATACTCGTTAATAAATAAATCGAGTAAGAATTAATTTTTTTAATTTAATATTTTAATGATTCAGCTTGTTTCGGTCCCAATCCATCCTAAGAGAGCCGCATGAGTTTTAAAGCCGTATGAACAGTAAATATTGGGGACTCTTTTTGTTTTTTTTTTTTTTTTTCGTCTGCTTATTTATCAATTAAGATATATTTTTTATGGTTTAAAAGGATCAGCATCCGCTCTGTGGCGGAAGGTCAGATTAGATCGAGTCATGTTCGAAAGGACACGAAATTGGGTTGGGCCGACTAATGTTCATAATAACATAAGGATGGTTGGGTTTAATTGCAATGGAGATTTATAGGCGCTGTACATGTCTGTACGCTCTAATAAGTGAATTGGCAGTGTATTTCTAGCGGTTCGAATTTTTGGAATTTACTGTTAGCGCCAACTATTCGATAAATAATATCAGAGCCAAAGTCATGGATTTGATTCTCGCATATTATAAATTTGTGTAAATGTTGGATGCTCTATGACGAAAAATTAGGTTGAACCGAGTCACAATTAAGACCCACCGACATTATATCTGTACGCTTTAAATAAATTAATTATATATTTTTAGCAATTTAAATTTTTAAAATTATTGATTAGCACCAACGATCTGAAAATATTCGTATAAATTTTTTCCTCACTTTTTCATCTTAACAATTAATGTTTTGCTATTAAATAATGGAAATTCCAATTTTAATGATATGAATAGTCACTGTTCAAACTTATATGAGCAAAATAATCAATATAGTGGATTAGATGTGTCCTTATCAAAAGAAAAACTGTCAATAGAGAGAAGCTGTTTATGACTATTCTTTTTAGTTTGATGAGGTTTATTAATGATGAAATGTATCTTATTTTCGTCAAACAAATTAATTCACTTTCATAAAAATATGTAAATAATTTTATTTTCACATCACCAATACGATGACACAAGCTAGAAATAGTTTAGAAATAAGGTGGTGTATAATTAATATTGGACAACAAATAGTCCAATACCAGGGCATGTTTAGTTGGGGACAAAGGAGGGATAACTCCTCCCCATTTTATCTCGGAAACATAAAAAAAAAAAAGAAAAATAAGGCCCTAGTTGTGGAATAAAAGGAGAATAATTCTCTTTATTCCACTACTAGTGTAGTTACCCGCGCGATGCAGCGGGCAGATTTTATTAAAATATTTTTTTATAATTTTTTTAGATCACATATATAATAGTTAAAAAAAATAAGTATTAAATATGCAAACTAATCAAAACTATTTAATATAGAAAATTTTGTTGAGAATAAAAAAATATGATTAAATCTAAATGATATGTAATCAATATGAAAAATACAAAAGGAGAAAAAAAAAATACTATTATTTGCGTTTACAAAAAAGATTTCGTGCAAATAAATTTTTTCTGTCAAATTTTTGAATGATGGATTTAACTGTGCGAGCAGAGTGAAGTGAGTACCGTTACATGTCGGGATTCACACGTGCCGAAAGATCCTCGCCACCGTCCGTGACACGTGCGTGGCTCATCCTTCCCACGTCCATGTCACGATTCTCCATCTCCCTCTCCCTCTTTCTCTCTCTCTCTTTTCTATCAAATTTTTGAATGATGGATTTAACTGTGCGAGCAGAGTAAAGTGAGTACCGTTACATGTCGGGGTTCACACGTGCCGAAGGATCCTCGCCACCGTCTGTGACACGTGCGTGGCTTATCCTTCCCACGTCCATGTCACGATTCTCCATCTCCCTCTCCCTCTCTCTCTCTCGTATGATCGTATCATATCACATATAAGACTCTCCCGACTCTCTCCACACACACACAAACACTCTCTCTTATGGAAAAACGCAAAAGAGGATAGGTGAGGGGGTATATAATGAGTAGGAGATGAGGGAAAGTGAGGGGATGTACGTTTTAAAAAGTAATGAGGAAATGTGATGGGGTGTAAGTTGTAGGAAGAAATTAATGAGGGGAGGTGAAGAGTATATATAATGGGGTGTAAGTTTTCAATGAAGAAAATGATGACACGTGGCAAAAATAAGAGAAATCATATATAGGTATAGATTCTTACCAAATGGAGGTAAAAAATGACTAGGAATAAAAGTTTAAAATAACCCTGGCTTAACGGATTATTCCGGAATAACCCGTTAAGAAATATTCCACCTTCCTCCTGGAACAAGGTTTATTTCTTAGGGACAGTGAATGAATTTTTTTTTTTTTTTTTTTACATTAGCTTGCATTCTAATCTAAGACTATATGAACATGAGGCTATGTAATCTGCGGTTATGTAATTATTTTTGTTTACTAATTATTATTTACTAAAATATACTATAAAATATAAAAAAATATTTTGTTTACTAATTATTATTTATTAAAATATACTATAAAATATAAAAAATTATTTTGTTTATGTGAGATATAATTTATTATTTATAATTAAATTACGGTTTTAATTAATTTATAATAATTAAAATTAATATATATATATATATATATATATATATATATATATATATATATATATATATATATATATATATATATATATATGAGAACTGCTACCTGTACACCCAAATGGGATGTACATCCTACACCCACCCCATATATATATATATATATGAGAACTGGTACCTGTACACCCAAATGGGATGTACATCCTACTCCCACCCCATCCCGGGATGGGTAATCCTCTACTCGTCCCATTAATGGGACGAGTGGAATTGACCCCACCCCAGAATGGGGTGGGTGTAAGATGTACACCCCAATTGGGGTGTACATCTAGTATTTTCCTTTCCTATATATATGGAAAATGCTACTTGTACACCCCATTTGGGGGTGTACATCGCACACCCCACCCATCCAATGGGTGGGGTGTGGTGAGGGGTCACTTCACAATTTGTGAAGTGGCCCCCCACCCTTAGATGGGTGGGTGTAAGATGTACACCCTCTTTGGGGGTGTACATGTAGCGTTGCTCTATATATATATATATATATATATATATATATATAAGGTAAGGGCAAAGTTGATATTTTGATAAAAAATTTATTATCTTTTTTCACTATTCTTGATTATTCCATAATTTTAACCAAACATAATTTTTTCTATTTCAGAAAATACCAACTTTCGAACCAAACGCAATTTAACTTTTATACTTGATACTTGATTATTTCGGAATAGTAAGCTATCCCAGGTATAAAAAAATTTATATATTTTAAATTTATACCCGAACCAAACGGGACCTAAGAGAATTTGTTATCCTCCTGAACGGGCTATTCTGGAATAACACGTTAAGAAGAGAATAACAATTTCCTTCATTGGTGGGAATAAGGTTGTTTCCATCCGGGAACAACATTTGTTTCTATTTTTTAATTTTTTTAAAAAAATTTAAATTAAAATTTATAAAATTTAAAATTTAATTTTTTATTTTATAAATTTTAAAATTTTTAACTTTAATTTTTTATAAATCTAAAAATTTTAAAAAATATAAAATTTTAAAATTTATACAAATTTTGTATATATAAATTTTAAAATTTTTTAATTTATAAAAATTTAAAAATTAAAATTTTTGCACCATCTTTTACATATTTTTTAAGATAATTAAAATTTAAATTTTTAAATTTAGAGAAATTTTAAATTTTATAACTTTTAAAATTTGTAACTTTAATTTTTAATAAATTTATAAATTTAATAAATTTTAAAATTTATACAAATTTTAAAATTTTTAACTTTAATTTTTTAAAAATTAAATAGTATTATTTACTAAAATATAAACTTTAATTTATACAAATATTAATTATTATTTAATTAATATTTTATATTAATTAATTAGATAAAATAATCTCTCTCTATCTCCTTAAGTGCCTTTATAATAATACGGATCTTAATATAAATTATTATATAATAAAAAATTTACAAACATAGATAAATTTGTACTTTTTAAAGTATATAAGCTATACTCTCTATCTTTCTATATATATATATAGAGAGAGAGAGAGAGAGTAGAGCTTATATGTTTTTAAAAGCACAAGTTCAACTATACTTTATAAATTTTTTATTATTAAATTTGTATTAAAATTTGTGTCATTGTAAAGTCAACTAAAGAGAAAGAAAGAGATTATACAATAGCAAAAATTTTAATACAAATTTATTAATAAAAAATTTATAAGTATAATTGGACTTATATTTTTAAAAATATATAAATTCTACTCTCTCTTTCTCTCTCTATCTCTCTCTATATATAATTGCATTATAATTATAACTATATGTGAATGGTACCTTACTTTTCATATTGAAATTTAACTACTGCAGTTGAAATTGCACGAGAAAGCTCACCTGTCGGAATAGAAACTACACTAATATTGACTCTGCAATTCTAATTGCAGTACTTGAATCTGATAACTTGAAACAAAACATAAGTTTATGTATCTAATAATATTTTAAATATAAAATATTTTTTCTCTTTATGGATAAGTTTATTATTTTATATACACTTCACAATTATATAAAATTAAATAAATTATTTATAATTATATAACTAAATAGACCAAGACTTTTTTTAGAATATAACAACTTGTTTACTGTTTAAGAACAGGTAAATATTTATAGGAACCTTAATTATCAATCATTTTGAAATAGATTCCTTAATTTTATAATATGTTTTTGCCTTTTCAACTTTTTATTATTTTAATGGTGAAATGAGTTAGTTTCTATACAATATTTTTTTAATCTAAACAAATTGATATTTAAAAATTGGTCAATTGGTGATAAAATAGAGTTGGAGCGAAATCATGAGATGTACTTTTTTATTTTTTGAAGTAAAAAATATATTATAATTAATTTAGGATCGATATGATTTGACGTAATTATAAATATAGTATAGTTAAAGATGCATGTGGCTAAAAATACAACAATTATAATTATATGCATTTTATTACGATGATAGTAAAATGCGCTGCAACTATAAATATATTATTAAGTTGCATGTGGTTGAGAAAAGTATTAACCAAATTTTATTATTTTATAGAGATAATTGCCTGTATACCCTGAAATCCGAAGAAATATCTGATTTACTCCTCTTATTTTTTTCTTTCCAATATACCCTTCATACGTTCCACCGTTATTAAAAATATTCCTACCGTTTCCCTTTGTTAAGTTAACTAGGGTTAAATTAGAGTTAAATAATAATCGGAGTTGAAAACTATCAGATATACCTATTTTGTCCCTATTTACCAAAACTATTGAAAAATTTAAGGGTACATAAGAAAAAGTTAGTTATGGTAGAAGGGTATATTTGAAAGGGCAAAATAATAATTTCACATAGATAACGGTAGCTCCAAACGGTACACTAACAGAATTTAACTTCAGGGGTATTTTAGAAATAAGTTGGAACGTAAGAATGGTAGTTTTAATATTAGCCTTCTAAGAAAGGTAAATCTAAAAACAAGAAAATTTTTAGGGGTATATAAAAAATCGCCCCTATTTTATATATAGGGGAAGAAATTACTCTCTATATAGAAAAAAAAAAATAATAATAATAAAATGATTAGGGAGATAAGCTTATTTTTATTTAAGATTATTTTTTTCAAGTGTTGCAGTTAAACTTATAACTAATTTGGACGTTGGCAGACTTCTTGTGCAGTTGTTATTACACTAATTAAATTCAAATGTAGCAAAATAAATGATAAATTTGAATTTGCATATTACAACTGTAGTGCGGTTGCAACTAGGTACAATAAAATAGTTGAAATATAATATTACGTAAAAAAACTAACAGAATAATTTTCTTTTTATATTTTTTAATTACACATAATACAATCTCTCCGTGACCCAAACAAAATTAAGGTATTACGTATATAAATGAATAAAATAATATTTTATTAATTTTTTTAAGACTAAAATATACAAAAAAAAAAAAAAGAAAAAGAAAAAAAACAAATCGTAAAAAATTATTTTTTCACTTTCTCTCTGTAAAAAAAACCTATATTTTATCTTCTAAAATTTTAGAAAATATTTTTAAAATATTACGATATTAATGGAGATGATAAAATTATTAAATTACACTTATTTTTTTTTGGATTAAACAGGAATATACCCTATTTGAGATGAGTGCAGGGTCCCATTACATGAAGTAAGTAAATTATGATGGAATTTATATGGCATAAAATAAAATCGAATACATATCAATATTCAGGATCATAAATAAAACTGTCATCAAAAAGAAATTCTTGATTAAACAGCGGAAGCGGAAGCAAGAAATTCGGTTGCAATACTAAACAGTACCGACCGAACTAGGTAATTTGGTTTCTCCTTCTTTCTCAGGCACTCTTCCGTATGGTATGAATTTAATGGATAATCTTACCAAAATACACATGAGTAGGTGGCAGAACCAGTACCCCTTTATATAGATTCCAGATCGACTTCCCATCAAAGTCTGATTAGGATTCTATTTAATTTAAATGGATTGGAAAGGGATAAGATATATCATATCAAGTAATTCTATATTTTTTAGGATTGACCTTATCTATAGTAAATCCAAATTTAAATATAATTAATTATGCCACATATATGGAAATCCTAACAATCTCCCACTTGGCTTATATTACTTATATTTCATGAACGGATTTTTATACTCCAAACTTTATTGCTCATTATTGAAAACTTTATGGTCAAATACCTTAGAACTCACTTGATCCTTAACTCAAACTAAAAGACTGGAATGATAGGAACTATGGCGGTCCACCTCTCTATATTGAAATTTTCCTTCCATAATTACCATATCATCTTCATCTCCTAGCCAAGCACTTTATATGGCACAACTTTATGAATGAACTAAAACTATATGTCCATTCGTTAACAGACAAAGCTCTATGTCTATTAAACGGTCCAATACAGCTGCATCAAAATTGTAACTTTATTGAAAAAAGATAAAAATAATGTCAGAATCTTATACATCAAAAGAACTCATTAGACCCATGCTACAAACATGATCTTAATATGACCCAAGTGCTAGCCCCTTGGTCATTGGGTCTGCAACCATACACTTGGTACTGATTTATTCAATTCTAACATATCCTTCATCTATCTTCTCTCTCACAACAAGATACTTGGTGTCCAAGTGTTTACACCCCGTCGTAATCTTGTTGTTATTGGCAAAGGAAACTGCAGCTGAACTATCACAGAAAATCTTTATTGGACGAGCAATGGAGTCCACAATCTTTAAGTCTGTGATAAAATTCCTAAGCCAAATAGCCTGTGATGTGGTCTCATAACATGCAATGTACTCTGCAGCCATGGTCGAAGGAGCAGTAATACTTTGTTTGCTGCTCTTCCCTGAAATCGCTCCACCAGCAAGCAGAAAAATATACCCAGTTGTAGACTTTCTGGTATCTGGGCATCCCGCAAAATCAGAGTCTGAATATCCGATCAGCTCCAAATGATCTGATCTCCTGTATATCAGCACATGATCCAAAGTACCCTTCAAATACCTCATAACTTTCTTAGCAGCCTTCCAATGCTCCATACCTGGATTACTTTGATACCTGCCAAGCAATCCAACGGCAAAAGCAATATCCGGACGTGTGCACGTCTGTGCATACATAAGACTACCAACTGCAGAGGCATATGGTACGTTTTTCATCTGTTCAATTTCTAATTGGTTCTTGGGACACTGAAAAGCATTAAGCTTATCCCCTTTCTGAACGGGAGCAACACTCGGCTTACAATTATGCATTTCAAAATTTTCTAAAACTTTCTTTATGTAGGCTTTTTGAGATAGACCGAGTAAACCTTTATGTCTATCTCTTTTAATTTCAATACCAAGAACATATGAGGCCTCACCTAAATCTTTCATTTCAAAATTTTGGAAAAAAAATTTTTAGTGTCATGCAATAGTCCGAGATCATTACTGGCAAGCAAAATATCATCAACATAAAGGACTAAGAAAATTATTTTACTCCCACTAACCTTCAGATATATATATTGATCAACAATGTTTTCTTTAAAACCAAAGGTTAAAACGGTTTGTTTAAACTTTAAGTACCATTGTCGGGAGGCCTGTTTTAGTCCATATATTGATTTATTTAATTTGCATACCAAGTGCTCCTTTTCTTTTTGCGAGAATCCTTCAGGTTGACTCATATATACCTCTTCATGAAGATCTCCATTTAAAAAAGCAGTTTTTACATCCATCTGGTATAACTCAAGATCGTAATGAGCAACCAGAGCCATAATCACACGGAAAGATTCCTTTCTCGATACCGGAGAGAAAGTCTCTTTATAATCAATGCATTCTTTCTGAGTAAACCCTTTTGCCACAAGACGGGCCTTGTATTTCTCTATGTTACCTTTGGAGTCCTATTTGATTTTATAAACCCACTTGCATCCTCCAGGTTTAACTCCTATAGGTAACTCAACAAGATCCCATACCTTATTGTGGTTCATGGATTCAATCTCATCTTTCATGGCATTGTACCATTCTGTTGCATTACTGCTATTTATGGCTTCGGAAAAACTAAAAGGATCATCAAAGTTCTGACCATTCTCGTAAAGATAGACAATATAATCGCTAAACATAGCCGGTCTTCTCTATCTTGAGGATCTTCTTAAATCTATCTGATCATCCACTTGTAAATCTTGATGTGGATTATCAATGATAGGTTCACCTTCACTTTGTGGTTCCAAAATAACTTATTGTTCTACTGGAACTGAAACCATCAAATTATTAGGAACAATAATGGGTATATTCTGTACAGAATCTAAATGCTCTTGAATTTCATCAAATTCAACGAATCGAGGTTCAGAGCTCCCACTAACTGTTTCATCCTCAATAAACTGTGTTGTTTTAGTTTCTGCAATCTTTATAGGAAGTGATGGACAGTAAAACTTATACCCTTTGGACCTTTCTGAATAACCAATAAAATATCCTGAAATGGTTCGAGAATCCAATTTCTTTATTTGTGGGTCATACAATTTGGCCTCAGCTTGACAACCCCATGTATGAAAATGTCTTAAACTGGGTTTCCTACCTGTCCAAAGCTCAAAAGGAGTCTTAGTGACAGCCTTAGTAGGGACCCGATTAAGAATATATAGGGCAGTTTTGAGTGCCTTACCCCACAATGATATCGGAAGGGTAGAATTACTGATCATACTCCTGAGCATATCAATTAATGTGCGATTCCTTCTTTCGGCAACACCATTCTGATCAGGTGTGCCTGGCATGGTGTACTGTGGAACAATCCCGCACTGCTCTAGAAACTTAGCGAAAGGCCCAGGAACTTGGCCTTTATCTGTCTGTCTACCAAAATATTCACCACCTCTATCTGATCTGACCACTTTTATCTTTCTCTCGAGTTGATTCTCTACTTCAGCCAACATAACCACCAGAAAGAACTAATCTAAATGTTCCTACAAATTTAACTTTAGTTGGATTTCCTTCAGCAGTATAGATAGTGGCTTCATCTTTATTGGGTTTTCTGCGGTTTAGAAATCCCTGCACGGAATTCGCCACATGGCATGTGGCACCAGAGTCAATCCACCAAGTATTAGATGGAACAGAAACTAAATGCAACTCATGCATCAAAACCAGAAACTTACATTTCTTCTGGAGCCATTTCTGATACTTTAGACAGTCTTTCTTTATATGACCCATTTTCTTACAAAAGAAGTACTTGGGAGTCCAATTACTTGATTGGCTTTGTGAACCAGACATGACTTCCATATTCTTCTTTTTTGAGTCATTCTTGCCTTTACCATTCTTAGTACGCTTTATTTGTCCCTTGTGAGAAACAAAGTCAACTGTATTTTATTTTTCTTGTATCAATCTGCCTTCCTCTTGCACACACATAGTCAACAATTCATTGATTGACTATTTATCCTTATGTGTGTTATAAGAGATCTGAAATGGTCCATATTCAGATGGTAAGGAGTTCAAAATAAAGTGCACTAAGAATGAATCAGAGATGGTTACTTCAAGTGCAGTGAGCTGCGCTGCAATATCTCGCATTTCCATAATGTGCTCGCGAATCGAGCCATTTCCGGAGTACTTCATGGAAGACAGTTTATTCATTAGGGTACTTGCCAAAGCTTTACTGGAGCTTACAAACTGTTGCTCCACAGCATTTAAGAAATCGCAGGCTGTCTTACATTCAGGAATAGAGTTCCGAATGTCTTTACCGACACGCGCCTTCATCAGCATCAAACTAAGTCGATTAGAGCGTTCCCACTTTTCCAAAGATGCTCTTTGGATTGGCGTACTTTGATCTGTAAGAGGAAGAGGTTTTTCCTCTCTTAGAGCCAAATCGAGATCCATACACCCTAATGTAAACATAATCTGTTCTTTCCACTCCGAGTAATTAGAACCATTAAGCATAGGAACATAATCACCAATAGGAACAAAGGATGAAGTCATAGCTGAAAAATAAAATGCATGTCTTTATTAATAAGAAATCACATCATAATATTCCACACTAAAATTAGAAAAATATAATTTATATGACATCACAACACCTCCTTTGGGAGCAGAATTATGAGCATTAATATTTTTCTTTCTTTCTTTATGCATATACTTTATATGATATCATAACCCCTCCTTTGGGAGCAGAGTTACGAGCATAAATATGCAATTTCTTTATCAGAAATTAATTTAGACTTTCTGTAGATCATGATAATTTCAAGTTTCCCATATAAAGAAATTGTCAACTTTGGCCAGGCAAATTTCTCCAAACGAGTTACAAGAAAATTACCATCCTACACCACCCATATACCTTTACGTCTAGAATCATACTAAACAAAAATAATAGGGTGCAATTTTTACATGCACTTCTTTAAAACGATTAATTCACTATTTCTTCTGAACGAGGCCGCTTTGGCTTGCACCCGAACAGTTGAAACAATAAATTAATTTGACTTAGTGCCGTATAATTAACATAAAATTATCCAAAAGAACGCTACTTTAAAGTAAATTAATTTATTATTCTTTAGTTAGGGCCGCTTTGGCTTGCACCTAAATAATCGAAATAATAAATTAATTTAACTTAGCGTCTAGATTTAAATAATCTAACAACAATTATGATTATTTAATTTTCATGTTATGACTGATCAAAATAACACTTTATGATATATATAAGTATAGATGCAATAATTTAAAAAATAATATTGCAATCATAAAAATTATGTATATCCATTATATCACCATAAATATCAGATAAATGAATTTATGATAAATTAATATTGTATGCAAATTTTAAATCCTTATGTGAACGGATTTTTTATGTTCACAATACTTTATTAACTCATGAATCGAAATAAGATGAATTAATAAACATAATAATTAAAAGTAATCTTTTATGAATTCGAAACAAATAAATAAGTTTTAATAACAGATTAAAGTCCAATAAAAGAAAGATAGCCACAATCGTAAGAATTATATTGCCTCGGATCCAAAAGAGGCACAAACCACAAATTTATTTTTCTTCAATTAATTGAATTTCATTCAAACAATCCATAAAAACCTAAAACAATGACAAGCCATGCTAAGGCAATGGTGTCGTACTGTAAGGTCACACACAAACAAAACCGAGTGGCCTTATGACGTCTTTTTCAAAATTGGAAAACCAAGAAATAATGATATCCAAATTTAAAAAAAAGATGATTAAAGAAGAAAAATAAAGCACATCAACAACAATAAGATGGCCATGAACAAATTATACGACGCGGCAATATTTCAGGAAAATTTTGACTATATATAATTAGATTCAAAGTCTAAAATCTGTTTAAAAATAAATAAATAAATAAATTCATCATTATTCAATTCAATTTAATAAAGCATACAATATTAAATTTATCTAACTATCTCTGATACCAATTGATGGAATGTATATGGCATAAAATAAAATCGAATACATACCAATATTCAGGATCATAAATAAAACTGTAAAATAACTTACAGAGCGCAATCGAAAAGAAATTTTTGATTAAACAGCGGAAGCAAGAAATTCGGTTGCAATACTAAACAGTACCGACCGAACTAGGTAATCTGGTTTCTCTTCCTTTCTCAGGCACTCTTCCGTATGGTGTGAATTTAATGGATAATCTTACCATAATGCACATGAGTAGGTGGCAGGACCAGTACCCCTGAATTTAATGGATAATCTTACCAGAATGCACATGAGTAGGTGGCAGGACCAGTACCCCTTTATATAGATTCCAGATCGATTTCCATCAAAGTCTGATTAGGATTCTATTTAATTTAAATGGATGGGAAAGGGATAAAATATACCATATCAAGTAATTCTATATTTTTTAGGATTGACCTTATCTATAGTAAATCCAAATTTAAATATAATTAATTATGCCACATATATGAAAATCCTAACAAATTACACTTACTTGTTCTATAATTTTGATACTAAATATAACGACCTGATCCACTAGCAATAATACTCGTTGGGTTCAAATCACAACCTAAAATACTTAATCCTAATTATTATTACTAGTGCGTATGTCTTTTATATATTCAATCACAATACATTTCTATCTGATGTAGGACTATTGGGTGTCACAAAAATTCTGACGGAGGGAGACTAATTAAATGTATAAACTTAAATTTTTTAAAAAATAAAATATACATTTTTAAAAGAAGGAGAAAAGTGAAGTTGCTGTCAACATTTTCTAATCCAACTTGATTACGATGGTTGCGGAGACCAAGAGATATTGTGTGTGGTTGAAGTCTACGACTTCTATGAAAATCTTGTGGCATTGGTGATGGCCACAACACCATCAAGAAAGTGATATTTATGTATTTTATTTTTGCCTTTTTAATGCATTTATTATAGTTGCTATATATATATATATATATATATATATATATATATATATATTCATCATCAGTGTACTAGTGTACTGTAGAAGTGTCAACGAGTCGAACACAAGCTGACTTGTTAAAAAATCAATTTGAAAATTTTTGTTCGTTGCTCGTGAACAGTAAATTAGATTGTTATATTTACTGTCGTACAAAAAGTTGAACTTTAATTTATAAAATCTATAAAATACATTTTTTTTTACTGTTGACATTAAATTTAATGAATTGAGCTCCTATATTTTTAAAATCACAAAATTATTGTTGCTTGTAAATTTTCAGCTCTTGAATAAAATAATATACAATTGATGTTTTTAAAACCGCCGTAGCTGAACACACACACACACACACTCTCTCTCTCTCTCTCTCTCTCTCTCTCTATATATATATATATATATATATATATATATATATATATATATATATATATATATATATATATATATATATATATATAGTCCGGCTAGAATATTATTGATAGCACCAAATAATTGGTGCTATCAAGTTTTCTGTCGTTGGATGAAAAGATATACGGTTGGAATTATAGTGGTCCCCTAAGATTTTTACTATTCAACCAACCACCTAGTAAACCCTAGGGGGCCACTATCATCTTAACCACATATTTTTTAATCCAAAGGTTAAAAACTTGATAGCACAAATGACTTGGTGCTATCGATAGTATTCTAGCCTAATTATATATATATATATATAAAGATTAATGCTACCTGTACACCCCACTCATTCAAGAATGGGGTGAATTTTACCGGTCACTTCGAAGTGACCGATAGATTAGTCTCCATCCTTAGATGAAATGGAATGTGTGATGTACACCCATTTGGAGTGTACAAGTAACATTGCTCTATATATAAAAATAGTTGAGCTAGTACAAGATTTATAGTATATAAAAAATATTTACTATTAACTTTTCTACACTTTGATTATTACTATTTTATTAGTTTTTACTAAACATTAAATATTCAATAATCAAAAAGTTGACAATAAATATTTTTTTTATACTATTAATAATATTCTAACTTTACTCTATATATATTCTCGAGTTATATCGAGCTGAACACGAGTAATTTGATCCCATATCGTCTCCAACTCGTTAAGATTTCGAGCCGAAAAATTAAATTCGTTTTCGACTTATTTATTAAACGAGTTAATCGATTTCGAACTCATTTTAAGCCAAACATGAATTAGCTCGTGGACAAAGATCTAAATTATGACCTCTTATATAAAGGATATTATATATAAAAATATGTATTTTAAATTTGAATAAGTAAACGGGCATTACAATAAATTTATACTATAATGATATTTTAAAATATTTTTAAAATCTGAAAAAAATATCGCTATCAAAAATACCAACAATTATAATTAGTATCGCTATATGTGCAATCGCTAGAATGTATAGCGACACATTATTATAATGTGTTCCAAAAATATGCCAATATAATTTAATTTTGAATATTGATAAAATATAGATAGAACACCGATACAAAATGTCACAAAGATGTGTCAATATAACTTAATTTTGTTGTAGTAAAACTTACTTTTAAGCATAAACAAAAAGAATAATTATTGCATTATACAATAAAAGAAAAAAAATCCATAGAAATATCCTCCTTTCTTCGAAAATCTAATTAATTACCTTTGACTAAATTTCCATGCTCTCTCATTTTATTTAATCAAAATAAATTTTAGAATTTTATAATTTACCTAATTAATTAATTATGTAAATTAACTTTCCAAACCTACCTCTAGCAATTAATTAATTACAATCACTCTCACCTCATTAATTAAAATCCAAATCCCACGTTTGAGGGAATCCCATAGCACTTAGGTAAAATATATACGTAGCTCCCTCACGTTTTTTTTTTTTTTTTTAAAAAAAATTTATATAATATAGTATAAAATATTTAAATAATTTATTATATAATAAAGTTTTTTTTACGTATATTTTAAAATTTATTTACATGCCATGGTGGCTCAACCTGGAGTAGGAATGTCAACGGATCGGATTCTGGACGTATTTTTCAAAAATCCGAACTGGAATCTGAATCCCACTATCAAATCCGAATCTGAACCCGAATCCGCGGATTTTAAAAATTCATATCCAAATCTGAATCCGACCAAAAATTCAAAATCCGAACTCGAAATCAAACCCGAAAATTCAAATCCGAAATAATTATTTTTTTTATAATATTTCAAAATAAATTATATTAAATTTAAATTTTTAAAATATAAATTTAAATATAATATTAAATTTTTATATACATACATATTATATAACATAACGTAAAATTAATTCGGATTCGAATAAAATTTTGGGTATATGTACCCATTGACATATCACTTTGTTGAACAGTCAATTTATATATTTCTATATAGGCATAATTTTTAATATGTCGTTTTTTTAATATGTCCTTAAAATTTTAAAAAATAACTTACATAGCCTTAGAGGACCAAAATATTCTTATTGATTTAAAAAAAATTCTTAAAATTAATATCCCTATTTTCTCTAGGATTTATTAATGGAATTGATTTTTAGAAGGGTATTTTGATAATTTGTAAATAAATTTGAAAAATCTTAATAGTAGTCAGGAATAAATAAGAAAAAAAAAAACTTTTTATATATTATCATGTGAAACATATTTTTTACATTTAGATCCAACTAATTTATGAATATTTTATGGAATGCATGCATATTGTTATTTTAAAAATTCTATAGTAAACTATAAATTATATAGAGTTCACCTATTATACTTTAGATAGTATATGAATGATATTTATTATTAACTTTTTCATCCTTGGATTATTATTATTTTAGCAATCACTACTAAATCCTAAGTATTCAATAGTTAAAAAAGTTAATAGTTTGAAAAGTTATAATTATATATATATATATATATATATAGCCATTTTGTAGTTTGAAAAGTTAATAAATCATGTGCAAAAATTTACTTTAAAAAAAAATAGATGAAATTGTGAGTAAACTATAACTTATATATGTTGCTATTTAAAAAAGTTTGGAGTAGCTATAATTTATGCATATTTTCCTTTTTAATTTGAAATTTTGGTAAATTGTATGCAAGAATTAATTTTACTTTTTTTTCTCAAAAAATATAACTGGAATAAAATTATGTTATTAACTACAAATCATAAACAAATTTTTCACTAAAATTAGATTAGAGATAATTGCCTGTGTACCCCTGAAATCTGAAGAAATATCTGATTTACCCATTTTATTTTTTTCTTTCCGATATACCCTTCATATGTTCCACCGTTATTAAAAATATTCCTACCGTTTATCTTTATTAAGTTAACTAGGGTTAAACTAGAGTTAAATAATAATCGGAGTTGAAAATTATCAGATATACCTATTTTGTCCCTATCTATCAAAACTATTGAAAATTTTAAAGATACATAAGAAAAAGTTGATTATGATAGAAGGGTATATTTGAAAGGGCAAAATAGTAATTTCATACAGATAACGGCATCTTACGTAATTTTAATATTAGCCTTCTAAGAGGGGTAAATTTAAAAATAAGAAAAATTTTAGGAGTATATAGGAAATTGCCCCATTAGATTAAATTAAAATATTTTTATAATTAATGGACTTTTCTGTAAAAATCACAACTTTGTAAACTTTGGAGTATTGTTGTTCAAGCCCAGTCCCAACTGTATGTGCTGGTGGCAGCCCCAGTAAATTAAATAGCAAAGTTAATGCAGTGATGCGCAAAATTAATTATTTACAAAATATCTGGTGATAAAAAAAAAGACGTATCCACGGTATTTAAGGGCTCAATCACATCGTTCTTAATAAAGGATGCCAATGAATACGAATATTCGAAAATTTATTCGAATACTAATCCGAAAGAATGCCGATGAATACGAATACTCAAAATTTTATTCGAATACTAATCCGAACGGAATAGATTTACCCGATGTTAAACGGAAATAGATTCGGATATGGATATAAAAAATAAAAATCCGACGGATTTTCATTTAGATATGGAGTTTAATTGTATCCGACTCGAATTCGAACCGACCTGAACTTGAATTAATTTTACGTTATATAATATATGTGTATATAAATATTTGATATTATAATTAAATTTATATTTTAAAATTTTAAATTTAATATAATATATTTTAAAATATTATAAAGAAAAAAAAATAATTATTTCGGGTTCGGATTCGGGTTGTGGAGTTTTGGTCGAATTGGGATTTGGATATAGATTTTTAAAATCCGTCAAATTCGGATTCGGATTCAGATTTGGCAGTCGAGTACGGGTTCGGGTTCGGATTCGGATACGGATTTTTAAAAATCCGTCCCGAAGCCTGACCTCCCTGTTCTTAATCCATTACTAAATGTTTAAATTTATTATCGGGTCTCTTGCCATTAGGTTTAGAACCGAATTCAACTTGTTAGGCGCGTGAAGTTATTATCACAGAAAGAAAGTATTGAATTTAGTGATATCAAATTCACCTGTTAATTTATTTGATTTATTTTGGATTTAGTTTAATAACTCATATAAAAGACTAGTTTGTAATGATTTTTGGGTTTTAGTTTACCCATTAATATATTGGGCCAAGTGAGATTATAAGAGGAATTCCATTTGATATAGTTTTAGGGTGATAAATTATCTTTTGCTCTCTATAAAGGGTCTGTTTTTTTTGAAATAGAAAAAAAAAAAAAGGTGTGGAGAGTGTTGGAAAAAAAAAAAATCTCTCATGTTCTTTTTGCTTCATTCAAGCATTCAAGGTCATTTAGAAAAATTCTATCAGACATTTCGAAATGGAATTTACGGAATCAAAAAGTGCTTCAAATAAGATGCAGCAAAAAGGGACTTTCTTTTTGAAAATCACATATCTATTGTAATAAATTGATAAATTCTAACCAAAACTTAAAATTTTCAATTTCATAGTGAATTACTATTTGTCACTATCATACTATTTTTCCAATTTCATAGTGAATATGATCTCTCTCTCTCTCTCTCTCTCTATATATATATATATATATATATATATATATATATATATATATATATATAGAGTTGGGCTGGAATGCTATTGATAGCACCAACCTAACTTTGCCACCCATTTTTTAGCCTTTAGATCGCATTGAGATTTGTGCATGCTCTTTAATGAAAAAGAAAAGCTTTTTACTTTTTACTTTTTTTTTTTACTTTTTCTTTTTTCTTTTTTTCATTAAAGAGCATGCACAAATCTCAATGCGATCTAAATGCTAAAAAATGGGTGGCAAAGTTGGGTTGGTGCTATCAATAGCATTCCAGCCCAACTCTATATATATATATATATATATATATATATATATATATATATATATATATATATATATATATATATATATATATATATATATATATATATATATATATATATATATATATATATATATATATAGGGAGAGAGATGGACTGGGCTACTATCAGCAGTAAAATTTTATTATTACTATCAATTTTTTTCGATGACAGAGCCTCCGAATCGATAATCGGCATCATTGAACATCATCTAGACTACTAGAACTATCTAGAAATCAAAATTTATATTTTTTTAATATTATTTTATTGTCATTAAATATACAAAAAAATGAACGGCTGAAAATGAAAATTCTTCTGGACCTTTTTGGTTTTTAGCCAAGATAAACATGCTTGTAGGTTTGTAGCCAAGATGTGTGCTTAGGATAATAGTGGGCCTTTTGGGTTAAGTGAGTGGTTGGTGGAATAGAATGATCTAAGAGATATAATTAGTCAAAAGGGTAAATATAATGATAAAAAATTTATAAGCACTAATTGCTTGTGTTTGTACATGCATAGTAGCCGGACTTTCTTTCTCTCTCTCTATATATATCTATATATATATATAAATTTTGTGTACATAAAATTAATTAGCAATTATATATTTTAAAAAATAAAAAAAATAATTATTTTACACTAGTAATATACTGAAATATAATTAAACCATTTTTTAAGGAGTAGATACAAATAAAGTGTAAACTGAAGGATATACATGCAATATCCCAATCCATCTTCAAGGCGATTCAAAGTTCAAACCACGCTCATTTCCCCGCGAGAGAGAGCGAAGGAGAGAGAGAGTGAGGGAGAGGGAGAGATAGAGAGCGAAGAGGAGAGAGAGAGATAGAGAGCGAAGAGGAGAGAGAGAGAGAGAGAGATCGATTTCGAATGGGATCGGATCTGATCAAATCCTCGCTCTTCTACGCGGATCAGCGTCTCTGCTCCGCGGAGATCCTTCCTCCTCCCCAGGTTTCGTTTCTGATCCTTTGTTTTTTTGTTTTTTGTTTTTGGTTTTTTAATCCCACTTTTTATCGATCCCTTAATCCAAATTCCAAACCATTGCCTTTAGATTTCATACTAATTTTCCCCCTTTTTGATTAATTTCTTCTAAATTATCATTTCGGATCAAACCCTAGCTTCTATAGTTCTACGATTCTCAATGCAGGTCCGAGCGAGGATCGAGTTCGCCGTGCTCAATTTCCTCAAACCCCAAGCCCTCGCCCTTAGATTTCATACTATTTCCCCCCTTTTTTAATTAGTTTCTTCTAATTTATCATTTCGGATCAAACCCTAGCTTCTATAGTTCTACGATTCTCAATGCCGATCCCATTATCCAAATTTCAAACCCTTGCCCTTATATTTCATACTGATTTTCCCCTTTTTTGATTAATTTCTTCTAAATTATCATTTCGGATCAAACCCTAGCTTGTATAGTTCTACCATTCTCAATGCAGGTCCGAGCAAGGATCGAGTTCGCCGTGCTCAATTTCCTCAAACCCCAAACCCTCGCCCTTAGATTTCATACTATTTCCCCCCTTTTTTAATTAGTTTCTTCTAATTTATCATTTCGGATCAAACCCTAGCTTCTATAGTTCTACGATTCTCAATGCCGATCCCATTATCCAAATTTCAAACCCTTGCCCTTATATTTCATACTGATTTTCCCCTTTTTGATTAATTTCTTCTAAATTATCATTTCGGATCAAACCCTAGCTTCTATAGTTCTACAATTCTCAATGCAGGTCCGAGCGAGGATCGAGGTCGCCGTGCTCAATTTCCTCAAACCCCAAACCCTCGCCCTTAGATTTCATACTATTTCCCCCCTTTTTTAATTAGTTTCTTCTAATTTATCATTTCGGATCAAACCCTAGCTTCTATAGTTCTACGATTCTCAATGCCGATCCCATTATCCAAATTTCAAACCCTTGCCCTTATATTTCATACTGATTTTCCCCTTTTTTGATTAATTTCTTCTAAATTATCATTTCGGATCAAACCCTAGCTTCTATAGTTCTACAATTCTCAATGCAGGTCCGAGCGAGGATCGAGGTCGCCGTGCTCAATTTCCTCAAACCCCAAACCCTCGCCCTTAGATTTCACACTATTTCCCCCCTTTTTTAATTAGTTTCTTCTAATTTATCATTTCGGATCAAACCCTAGCTTCTATAGTTCTACGAGTCTCAATGCCGATCCCATTATCCAAATTCCAAACCCTTGCCCTTATATTTCATACTAATTTTCCCCTTTTTTGATTAATTTCTTCTAAATTATCATTTCGGATCAAATCCTAGCTTCTATAGTTCTACGATTCTCAATGCAGGTCCGAGCGAGGATCGAGGTCGCCGTGCTCAATTTCTTCAAATTCCAATCCCTCGTCCTTAGATTTCATACTATTTTCCCTCTTTTTTTCATTAATTTCTTCTAATTTATCATTTCGGATCAAACCCTAGCTTCTATAGTTCTACGATTCTCAATGCCGATCCCATTATCCAAATTCCAAACCCTTGCCCTTATATTTCATACTAATTTTCCCCTTTTTTGATTAATTTCTTCTAAATTATCATTTCGGATCAAACCCTAGCTTCTATAGTTCTACAATTCTCAATGCAGGTCCGAGCGAGGATCGAGGTCGCCGTGCTCAATTTCCTCAAGGCCCTCTCGTCCCCGACCCCCGCCGTCTCCGATCTCCCTCTGGTCTCTCTATCTCTCGCTAAGCTGCGAAGTTCTTATTCTTCTAGTTCTATGATTTGGTATTTTGAATGATTTTGATCCCTTGGGAGTAAGATCTTAGTAGAAGGAGAAGCAGAGCTTCCTAATCTCATGTTTGCTATATACAACGGAACTTACAGTTACAGGTGGAACTGCATGTGGTTATAGTTAAGAGTGATAGAAAAGATTTGAATTTTGACATGCTAAGCTATATATCATACATAATCAGCTATATTTGGATGCATGAACATCTTATTTGGTATATCTCTTTGATTTACTAGAGAAGAATGCAGTACTTGCTAGATATAGACTGCGATCAAATGTCTAGAATGGAATGCTATATTCAGCCTTCAAATCATTTTTTTGGAATAAGATATGTCATTTCTCATAGGTGAAATATACTATCCTACTAAATCATGGATGTCTAGATCTTTCAAGAAGCAAAAATTAAACTCCTCACCCCTAATCACACATAAAAATTCTAATACTAGTTAAGTTGTCATTGGATAATGTATTCTGACATCCAAACAAAGCCTAAGTGTTATGATGAATTATTGCATTCATGTTAATATATGTTAAAACCCACATGTTCACTATTTGTTAGGGTTATTCATGTTGTTTCTCTTTAATTACTATAGCCATTGACTGGATTTTGCATTTTTAACGTTCTGTATAAATTTTGTAGACATACCAACAATTAATTAAATTTTTTTTTTCATTTGTGGTACCCGACCTGAAATTTACAGTATACTCCTCGCTGAAATGATTATTTAACTTGTTTTCTTGCTTGATATTGATTCTAGTTTGATGTCTTGGTCTGCAATGATATAACTTGGCAGTTATCCTGTTCCTGTTATGATGCATTGTGCCCCTCCCTTATAGCTCCTTTAACATGATAGATCAACCGAAGATCTGATAACTGTGGGCTACGTAGTGGGTTATTTAGTGATGTTTCCTCCATCTTTCTCTCCTATAACTTCTGCAGAAGGTCTTTGATGAGAGCGAATGATGCGAAGGCCTTTGTTAGAGGTACATTATATACTCTTAGAGCCTTCTTTTGATATCATTGTTCCTTTCTGTCCTCTTGTGTTTGATTTGGTTTTTTGATGTAGATTGCATCTTTTGCAGTCTGGAAGGTCATGCAATTGTGCTTTCTGATTCTAGGTGAGGGAAAGCTAGTCACCCAGCGCGAGCTCTTCTATAAGCTCATCTCCGACTCACCTGAATACTTCACGTCTCAACATCAGGTTAATGCAACACTCCAAGGTCGCCTAGTTCCTCCATCCTTTTGGAAGCTTATTTGGTTAGTATATGGGGTTAGTTAGTGATCAAACTGTGTGGCTGATCTTCTTTTGGCAGATGTTGTTTCATTGCTTCGTTGTACTCGGCAAAGTCTAGGAGTGATTGCATCGAGCAGAGGTGCTATTATCGGACGCCTGGTGTTTCAGGTGCTCTGTGTTTGCTCCCTCTAATTCATTTATCACCAATTTGTTGTAATGTGTTTTCTCAGTAAGAACAGAAAGGAAAAGGTGTTCTAAATGAGAAACTATTATCTCAGGAACCGGGACAAGAAGACATCGACTGCTCTACACTTGGACCGGCAGGACATGCTATAACTGGAGACATGAACTTGCTGAGCAAAGTAGTTTTCAATTCAGATGCTCGATATATCATCATAGTGGAGAAAGTATACAGTATTATTATTTGTGTGTGTGTGTGTGCGTGTTTGGGTACCTTTCCAGCTAATTAGGTATTTTTTTTAAACTAGGATGCTATCTTTCAGAGGCTGGCTGAAGACCACTTATTCAATCAGATACCATGTATTCTGATCACAGCTAAAGGGTATCCTGATATGGCAACGAGGTATTATCAAACTTAGTTCTATTACCTTTCCCAGATCCCTTGAGATCTCATAGTAGTTTTAAAGGTTTCATACTGCTAAAACAGATTTTTATTGTTACACTTAACCCTTTCTTTGCCAAAGCAAGATTTCTTCTTTTAGAAAATCATATAATAATTTATACTTTTTCTCCACGCTTAACACTTTCTCCTCATTTCTGCATTACCACCTAGAATTTTAGACATTTGAAACCTTGGTTAGTACCATTTATTTTTTTGGTACCTCATTAACCATTAGCATTATAAATTCACTTGAAAAAGGAAAGAAAAATAAGAATAATTAACTAGCATCATTATCATTTCCTTTCCTCGGGAGGTTCACTGCTTTGCTTGCTAGGTAGTATTATTATTTGTTGGTATTGGATGGTTTTACCTTTATTGCCTTAAATTGTTCTTAATGTCCCCTGAAATGTTTTCTTTAAGACCACACTACACTGTTACTAAAATCAAAATGCTTTGGATGCTTATTGAGTATATGAAAAAGTAGTACAAGGTAGAGAAGGAACTCGTATGCAAAACACTTAATTGAATCTGTTTGTTTGAGGCCTACTGGTGCAATAATGACCTACATACATTCATATGTGAATAGGTACACACACGAAAAAAAGAAGAAAAATCATACTTCTATATAGGTGCAAATATATGCATACACTCAATATTAGTATAGATATATGTTTCGGTGGAGATTACCGCTCCTGTCACTCTTTTAAAGTTATTTTCTGACCCATTATTTGGTCCGTTACTAACCAAAAGTGGTTTTCAATTATCTAAAACAGGTTTATCTTGCATCGATTAACCCAGACGTTTCCGGAAATGCCAATCTTTGGCTTGGTTGACTGGTGAAGCTTCTAGAACTCAGGCCTGTTCTGTATACCAGACAGTTGAACCTGTTACATACAAGTTTTTTGCAGGAATCCTGCTGGGCTTGCTATTCTCTGTACCTACAAGTATGGAAGCATTAATATGGGCCTGGAGTCCTATAGATATGGTACCTCCCAAAATCTTGCTCGAGCATGTTCAATTTCTCAAGAGCCCTTCAATTAATCTACAGTAGGAAATTAGATGACCACCTTAATTTAATTCCAAGGTCTCAATTTCGTCGTCAACGATGCTGATACTGTCATTAATCAATGGCAGAGTATGAGAATACCAGAATTTCCACACAACGCAAACTTCATGGATCTAATTGCAGAAATCAAAACCAAAATGTGTGTTTTCTGTTCGTCTCTCTTTCAGCTTGCAATGTTAAATGGCTTGGAATTCGAGGAGATGATCTGCATCTTATCCCTGAAGAGTCGTTGCTCGAGCTTAAACCACGTGATCTTCAAATAGCTAAAAGTCTATTGTCATCTAAGATGTTGCAGGTATGCAATTAATTATTTCTTAAACAAACCCGAGGTTAGGAATTACTATTCGCAGGTCTTACAAGGCAGATTACCACTGTTGTCTTAGAATTAAATGCCAGTCCATAACAACAGTGTGATCTCATTTTACTTCTGCACGCGTCTTGTGTTTAATCCGAGCACTCTTTCCAATTCTGAGGTCATGTTGATATATTATCATACTCATAATATTCATTCAGTTTACCAAATTCTTCAAAATTTAGGGTCAGTTGGGTGAGAACTAGCTAATTCTTAATTTCCGAATTTATTTGTAGCTAATTTGGAGAGCAATATGAAATCACTTATAAATTATATGTTCTCTGGTTGAAGGATGCTTACAGAAATGAACTGAGATTGATGGTCGAGGTGGGACGTCGGGCGGAGATCGAAGCTTTATACTGCCATGGGTTTGATTTCTTGGGGAAATACATCGCAAGAAAGATTGTCCAATCTGCTTACATTTGACTACACTACTACCATTTGAGAATTTAGACAAACTCCTCAGAAATTTCTTGCTTACTGGACTTGAATGCTCTACTGCTTCATTTCAGTTACATGAGATTTGGGAATGACTCGTTTCTGCTTCGGAGGAAGATTCAAGCTGTGATCGAAGTTCGAAATCTAGCGGTCAAATCGCATCCCAAGTGAGATCCCCTCACTCTTAAATGCTTGCTGCTTTTGATGTTAGCTATGTGTTTTTACTGTTGCATTATGAAGTATTAATCTAATCTTTGCCTATAACTTACACTAGAATGTGATACCTCCATATTAACTTTTTTGGCCTCTCAGAATCACCATTCTGAATCAAACCACTCTTCTCGTAAATTGTATCAATCATTCAATTAAAATCTTCCATACCAACATGTTAGTAAAATCTTATAATATATGCAGCAAATATAGAATCTTACTTTTTACAGTGATCGTGATCATGCATGCTATCAGTTTTTTTTTTTTTTTTTTTTTTTCCGTTTTCCTTTTTGGATTTGCCTATTCCAAAAGTGTGCAAATGCAGATACTATTGAGCAATATTATTCATTAATCACATTAATGTGATCAGTGAAATTCACTCTATCCTAGGATGGATGGGGTGTAAGATATATACCCGACTTGGAGTGTACAAGTAACATTTTCTTACTATTTTTAGGAAAAAATGTATGTGTGAGTAATAGAAAAAGGGAAAAAGTTCAAAAAATCAATCACTTTGTATCACAATTTATAATCAACTCTAACATACATATATTTCAGATCTGATTTATGACTAGTTTGGTGTAGAAAAAACACCCATTTTCATCCTTTAGAGGATTTGATAAACTAGAAAACACTTTCGAATTTCTCTCATTCAATACTATCTTAAGAGTGGTTAGTACTAGTTTTTTTTGGTTTTAGTTACCACTATCATCTATAACATTGTAGTAAAAAAAAAATTTATAAATCGATCTCTTAAGTGACAAAAAATTTGGTGGTTGGTATCTGAGCTCGGAGTTCGAAATCTAATTGTTTTATATTTTTAGCTAAATTTATTATTTTTTTTAAAAAAAATGAACGAAACGGATCTCATATATATATATATATATATATATATATATATATATATATATAAAATTTTTACCCTTTTTTGGGCCTTCTGAATCTTGAAAGCTAATGGGTTGGGCTTCATAATTGCAAAGAAGGCCCTGTTGAAAAACTTGTTGTACCCATATAATGAGCACTCATTAACCTTCAATTTTGGAGTCTTTTTTTGGCTTAATTATACCTTACAATTTTTTTTTTTTTTTTTTCTATACTATATATATATATATATATATTTTTAAAAAGGGATCACTCAACTTTCTTTTTTTTTTTTTTTTTTTTTTTCAATTCTTACATATACTATAAGTAATAAACCAATAATTTTACATAAAAACTGTTAAAAAGTATGGGTTAAGTAAAAAAATAATAAAGTAGATAAATATAATAAGAAAATAATTAAAAATAGCTGAATAAATACATTTAATGAGTCTATCATAGGATTTATTTTATATTTTTTATACTATTTAACTAGTTTTTTTTTTTTTTTAAAAAATAAAGTTGTTAGATTTTGTTTAAATCAATAAATTTGTTAGCATGAATATAAAATTGGCTGAGAAAAAGAAGTAATTTAGTGATATTTATGGAAAAGAAAATATTACAAGATAGAAAAATAAAAATAAATTTAAAATACAGTGCATAAATTGGTAAAATATAATAATATAATGGTGTCTCTGAAAGAAAAAAAAAACAGTACAATGTAGCAAATGAAAATACTACTAAACTACAGTGTAGAGTGTAATTAAGCTTTTTTTTTTTTTTTTTTTTTTTTTTTTTTTTTTTAAAAAAAAAAAAAAAAAGACTTGTTGAAATCAATATTTGGTTAAATAGATTTGCCAGAATTTCAATTGTAAAAATATGAGAAAAACTCTAATTTTCCACTGTGCCACCACCACTTCATTAATTCCCTCATTTTTTTAAAATAAAATTTTATTACATCAAAAAATGCTCAAGGTCGAGAAAACATACAAAAACCAAATCCAAGATGTTTCAATAGATTGATCTTTCTAGCGTAAGTGGTAAAGTGCTTGATGGTTGATATCTGAGGTTTCGAATTTGAAATTTTAGTTATTTTATATTTTCAGCTAAATTTATTTTAAAATAAATAAAATAAATAGTATGTTATTTTTTTTTTCTTGTTTTAAAAAAAGAAAGATTTGATGATTCGTATACGTTCGAAGTCAAGTTGCTTTATAATTTTAGTTAAATTTATTTTTTTAAAAAATAAATAAAATGGATAGCATGCGTAATATGCTACTAGTAATTGTAAGAAAAGTAGCTCAGATGAGGAGGCCTCCTCAGGTTACATTTTTGCAGAAAAAAGTGCGTCCAAATTAAAAGACTTAAAATGTGATAGTCACATTGGGTTATATAATATTTCAATTTATTATATATATATATTTTAAGTTTACCAATCCTATCACTATCTTCAGAAAAATATTTTTATTATATTTTTTTCTAAAAAATATTATAATTGATTGAATATAAATGATGTACTGCTAGTACAGAGTTTAATATAAGACGGTAATATATTTTGAAAGATGAAGAAACATCAAACAAGCGCAAATAGCAACTGATAAAAAATTTGATAGTTGATATTTGAGATTTTAAGTTCAAAATTTAGTTATTTTATATTTTTAATTAAATTTATTTTAAAAAAATAAATAAAGCTGATAGAGCACGCTACATTTCTCTCTCTCTCTCTCAAAAAAAAAAAAAAAAAAAAAAAAGAAAACTTCAAAGAAAAGGGATGAGACATGAGTGAATGTTTTGGTCATTAGAGAGTTTGACTTTTAAGATTTAGTAGGCAGTTGAAAATATAGTATGATGATAAATTTAACAACGAAAAATTTGATAATACTAAATACTTGGTACTATAGATAGCAGATTATCCGCACTCTATTTATAATTAGGATTAATTTTATACAACTTCTTGTAAATATATTAAATAGCAGATATATTTCTATAAAATTTAATTTTTATATTTATTCCTTTAAAAGTATTAAGGTTCTGTTTGGTTCGAGAATAAATTTAAAAAGTATTAATTTTTTTATACCTGGAATAGGTACAAGTTTAAAAATAAGCAAACAAAATTAATTTTTCATTTGGACGAAAATTTGGTTGTTCTTGTTCTTGGGAATAAAAAAAAATAACTTTGAATAGTTAGATTAGAATAGTAAGAATAAAATTAATTATAATTTTAAAATAATAATATTTTATCTAATTAATTAATATAAAATAATAATTAAATAATAATTAATATTTTTACAAATTAAAGTTTATATTTTAGCGTTTAAATAATACCGGTTATTTTTTTTTAATTTATTAAAAATTAAAGTTAAAAATTTAAAAATTTGTATAAATTTTAAAATTAATAAATTTTAAAATTTTATAAATTTATTAAAAATTAAAGTTAAAAATTTAAAAAGTTATAAAATTTAATTTTTTCTAAATTTAAAAATTTAAATTTTAATTGTTTCGAAAAATATATAAAAGAGGATGTAAAAATTTTAATTTTTAAATATGTATAAATTAAAAAATTTATATAAAAAAATTAAAATTTTGTATATAAAAAAATTATATAAATTTTAAAATTTTAAAATTTTTAGACTTATAAAAAATTAAAATTAAAAATTTTAAAAATTATAAAATAAAAAAATTTTAAATTTTAAATTTTATAAATTTTAATTTAAATTAAAAAAAAAAATAATATAAATAACGTCGTTTCCGGATGAGAACAACTTTATTCCCATTTGAGGGATAAATTTAATTCAAAGCCTTATTTCATACTGACCAACATTGGAAAAGAAAGAACCCCCTGATGGGATGGCGCCCTGGTGCCAATTTGAAGACTGACATCTTACAACATACATTGCTTCAAAAAAAGGCCAACCGCCAAAAAGAGGAAAAGGGATAACCCCAGAAAGATAATCTCTTTATTCCTTTTTGTCTTTCAACCAAATGCGGCCTAAGTTATTCATACGTCTCTATTATCAATATTCCTTAAAAAAATAAAGTTAACTATATATTAAATACTTAATTTTGGTTAGTGAGTCAGAAAAATTTATTATTTTATTTTTTCAGATATTATATTTAACTATAAGCATATTTTTTAATAGTTGAAATTTTTAAAAATATATATAAAAAATAATTTTAAATTTTTAAAAAATAACTATAATAAAATATATATTTATTATTGGATATATATTTAACTAGGCTAATGTGTTACTATAATATCTCTCAAGTTTTTTATTTTTGAATTAAGTGATTAATTGATTGAAGAGCATAATACCAGAAATTAGAATAATTTAAAAGATAGATCTAGGATTTAAGTCGTACTCGGGATATTATTTACACGAAGCTGAAAGAAATGAATCCTTATAAATAATAAATCTTTTGTGGCTGACGTGGTGGACTAGGTCCGTGCAGTTTGTCTTTCTCACCATCCTGCGGAGTGCGGAGTACTCGTAGTCGGAGTCGGTTCACTACCCTGCACGAAGGCACTTTCTCTCTCTGTGTATATATAAGGAGAGAGAGACGCGGCGATTCAACCAACGACAAACGAAGAGCAGAGAAGAGAGAGAGAGAGAGAGAGAGAGAGAGAGAGAGAGAGAGAGAGCGCAAGAGACCCTAGCGGTTTATGCTCCCCGCGACTCCTGCGGCGGCGGCGCACGGCGGCGATCGGCTCCCTCACCACCACCACCGCTGCCGCCGCGGCGCTCATCCCCCTCCTCCTCCTGCTGTTCCTGCTCCCATGGCGGCAGCGGGAGGTGCGGCGGCGGCGGCGGCGGCGTTGCCGTCCTCCTTGGAGGACCCGAGCAGGAAGGTGCGGAGGCCCTACACAATCACCAAGTCGAGGGAGAGCTGGTCCGACCTCGAGCACGGCAAGTTCCTCGAGGCCCTCCATCTGTACGCAACCCCCTATGAGTTACATAAGTCTATCATGATCAACAGAAGTTCTATAATGTCGGCAAGTTTCTCGAGGCCCTCCATCTGTACGCAACCCCCTATGAGTTACATAAGTCTATCATGATCAACAGAAGTTCTATAATGTCGGGATCTTGATGAACATGCACCCAGGCACAAACATCAAAATGGTTTTGAAGCCCAGCTCTGGGATTCATGTCTTTACTTTGGGTAACGATGGTGCTATCATATACAGGAACTTTAAAATTTGAATTATAGACCATGGCTGCAAGAATGGTTTTGCCTGCACCATCCATCCCAGTGACGACTACAACCTGTCGACGCCTCTCGGGATGAAGCAATCTGTCCACCAGAAGACTAACATCATGGTCCAAACCAACAACCACATCATCACCGAGACTAACATCATGGTCCAAACCAACAACCACATCATCACCGAGGTGTGGAAATGACCGTCTCCATGGATGCAAATGACTCTGATCTGCAGCTGCGCCGCTGCTGCTGCTTCCACTACTGCTCCCTTCGCTTCTTTGCTCGTGCAAGTTAGGAACATATATAGTTCTACGTTCGACAATCTCGCGCATCTTGGATTTTAACTGCTTGATATCTCTCTGCAGATTAAGAGAATAACGTATTCTAGTGAAAGGATCATACCTCTTTCCAATTTAGTGGACAGGTTGCTTCATCCCGAGAGGCGTCGACAGGTTATAACCGTCACTGGGATGGGTGGCAAAACCACTCTTGCGGTCATGGTCTATAATTCAATTTTTAAAGTTCCTGTACGTGATAGCACCATCGTTACCCAAAGTAAAGACATGGATCCCAGAGCTGGACTTCAAAACCACTTTGATGTTTGTGCCTGGGTGCCTGTTCATCACGATCCCGACATTATGGAACTTCTGTTGATCATGATAGATCATATCCTACGTCTCTAATGGAGCTCAACCGGTTCTTGGTGGCCGCGTCTTGTCTCTTCTTGTAGTCCATGGTGTTGAGGAAGGTCGTGAGCGCCTGCAGCTCTTGTTTCAGTGATTCAACATCGTCCGCCACGTTTCAAAATAGAGAAATTTTTTGGGTGAATAGGTCACCAATTTTGTTCACTACGTAGGAAACTATTATATCTTCCGACATATCTCTCTCTCGCTGTCGGAGTTGGAGAACCACACTGGAATGAGGCTTGAAATTATGTGAAACTGGATGTAGTACTCTCTAATAATTGCTAGGAGACCTTTCTATGTCATTCCCATCTCCTTGACATAACCAATCAAGCAGTATCCATCAGGAGAACACGAAGGACGCGGTCATGCACCTAAAGGAGCAATCCACCGAATTGTTCGCACGGGTCAGCGTGCTGACGAGGGCAGTGGGCAACGCTCCAACCGCAACCCATGGCGAGGGGCCTGCGGGGCGGGTTCGTGTGCCAGAACCGCGCTCCTTCCGTGGAGCTCGTGATGCGAAGGAACTCGAGAACTTTCTCTTCGACATGGAGCAATACTTCCGTGCCGTCCGCCCGGAAAGTGAAGAAACGAAGGTGACGTTCGCAACGATGTACCTCGACGGGGACGCCAAGCTTTGGTGGAGGACCCGCTACGAGGACATCCAAGCGGGGCGATGCACCATCGCCACTTGGGAGGATTTAAAGAGAGAGTTGAAGGTTCAGTTCTTGCCGGAGAATGTTGAATTCATCGCGCGGCGGGCCTTGCGAAGACTCACCCACTCAGGGTCGATTCGAGAGTATGTGAAGCAGTTCTCCGCCCTGATGCTCGACATTCGTGACATGTCAGAGAAAGACAAGCTCTTCCACTTCCTGGAAGGGTTGAAGCCGTGGGCTCAGACGGAACTCCGTCGACAGAATATCCAAGACTTGGCTGCGGCCCAGGGGGCGGCGGAGCGGCTAACGGATTATTCAGCAACCGAACACCCGAAGAAGAAACCCACGGGCAATGCCTCCAAATCCTATAAAGCAAAGGGAAAAGGAGCGGCGCCCGCGGAGCGAAGGGGAGCTGGACCGAAAGGCCCGAAGACGTCGAAGCCGTCCGAAGAAGGGTGTTTTCTGTGTGGAGGTCCTCACTTCGTCAAGGCATGCCCTCAGAGGAAGTCCCTCAATGCAGTGCAGGCGAGGGGATTCCGACTTCGACGAAGAGCCAGAAGAGGCGGAGGAGACCGACGGCATCCGAATGGGGCGCTTCGATTGCTTAACGCCCTCAAGGGTCAAGCGGGGGAGAAAGGCAAAACCCCCATGCCGAAGGTAAAGGCCTCCGTCCCAAAGGAGAGCAAAACAAGCGAGCTGATGTACGTGGACATTAAGCTCAATGGCAAAGTGACTAGGGCCATGGTGGACACGGGGGCCACCCACAACTTCATTGCGACGGGTGAAGCCGAGCGGATCGGGCTTAGCCTTAGCAGGGATGGAAGCCGCATGAAGGCGGTGAACTCAAAAGCCCAACCGATTGCGGGCGTGGCGAAGGAGGTGTTGATAGAGATTGGGTCGTGGTCGGGGTGGACCAACCTTATGTCAGCGCCACTGGACGACTTCCAAGTTATTCTGGGTATGGAGTTTTTGCAAGCGTCTAGAGGGGTGCCAGTGCCCTTCCTGGACACCCTATGTTTAATGGGGAGCGACTCCCCATGTGTTATCCCGATAAAGCGGAAGACGGTGGACGCCAAGCAGATCTCAGCACTCCAGTTGAAGAGGGGTGTGAGGAAAGGTGACCTGACATTCGTGGCGGCTATGAAGCTGGAGACCATAGAGGAGGGGGAAACATCATGGCCACCACAAGTGGCGAAGCTTCTGAAGGAATTCAAAGATGTGATGCCCCCGAAATTGCCAAAATCTCTACCTCCCAAACGTGCGGTGGACCATCGGATTGAGCTCGAGCCAGGCGCGAGGCCTCCAGCTCGCTCTCCCTACCGTATGTCCCCCCCGGAGTTGGCGGAACTTCGGAAGCAACTTGACGAGCTGCTCGCAGGTGGACTCATCCGCAACTCAAAGGCACCATTTGGGGCCCCGGTACTCTTCCAGAAGAAACAGGATGGAAGCCTGCGATTATGCGTGGATTACCGGCTCTGAATAAGGTGACAATCAAGAACAAGTACCCGATCCCACTCATCGCGGACTTGTTTGATCAGTTGGGGAAGGCGCGGTACTTCTCCAAGCTCGACTTGCGGTCTGGTTACTGGCAGGTTCGGATTTCAGAAGGGGATGAGGCGAAGACAACGTGCGTTACGAGGTACGGGGCGTTCGAATTCTTGGTGATGCCGTTTGGCCTAACGAATGCCCCAGCCACCTTCTGCACCCTGATGAACCAACTCTTCCACGACTGCCTGGACAAGTTCGTGGTGATATACCTGGATGACATCGTCGTCTACAGCCAGACACTGGAGGAGCATGTGGAGCACCTTCGAACTGTTTTCGAAACCTTGAAGGAGCACTCCCTTTTTGTGAAGAAGGAGAAGTGCTATTTTGCTCAACAGGAGATTATGTTTTTGGGCCATCGAGTGGGTGATGGTTGCATAAGTATGGATGAGGAGAAAATTCGTGCTATCAAGGAATGGAGAGCGCCTACCAAAGTGACTGAACTTCGGTCGTTCCTTGGGCTTGTCAACTACTATAGGCGGTTCATCGCTAGTTACTCGCGGAGGGCGGTGCCGCTGACGGACTTGCTTCGTAAGGACCGACCTTGGAGGTGGTCGGAGGATTGCCAAAGAGCCTTCGACGATTTGAAGGCAGCTGTGATGGAGGGCCCGTACTTTAGTCTACCTGATCACTCACTCCCGTTCGAAGTCCACACTGACGCCTCGGATTTCGCCATTGGAGGCGTACTTGTCCAAGAAGGCCATCCTGTGGCATTCGAGAGCCGAAAGTTGAACGACACGGAACGGCGATATGCAGTCCATGAAAAGGAGATGACTGCAATGGTGCACTGTCTCCGGGTGTGGAGGCATTATCTCTTGGGCTCGCAATTTGTGGTCCGAACGGACAATGTTGCTCTGAGTTATTTCCAAACCCAGAAGGTGCTCACCCCAAAGCAAGCGCGATGGCAAGACTTCCTAGCGGAGTCGTATGGTGTTGCAATACAAGCCGGGACGATGCAATCAAGTGGCCGACGCTCTGAGCCGTAGAGCCGAACTTGCCGCTCTCAAGGCGATTTCGACTGAAAGGGCAAGCCAAGTACAGGCGACGTTGCAGGAGCGGATCCGCGGAGGATTGAAGAAAGATCCCTTGGCGGTGACCTTGAAGCAACTGATAGACAATGGAAAGGCACGAAGATTCTGGGTCCAGGACGGCCTCATCAAAACTAAGGGAGATCGAGTGTACGTCCCTCGGGCGGACAATCTGAGGAGAGAGCTGCTCCGTGAGTGCCATGACACTCTGTGGCAGGCCACCCTGGCGTACAACGAACTCTGGCCCTTATGGAGAGGGCTTACTATTGGCCGAAGATGGGGGAGGATGTCGAAGATTATGTGCGCACTTGCCTCACATGTCAACAGGATAAGGTGGAGCGTGACAAGCCATGCGGGCTGTTGGAACCGCTACCTGTGCCGGAGCGGCCTTGGGAGAGCGTCTCACTCGACTTCATTGCCAGTCTACCAAAGGTGGGGGAGATCGGTTCCGTACTAGTGGTGGTGGACCGATTTTTCGAAGTATGCTACTTTCATCCCCGCGCCCTTGCACTGCACTGCCGAGGAGGCGGCCCAACTATTCCTGAAGCATGTAGTGAAGTTCTGGGGAATTCCGCAGAACATCGTCAGCGACAGAGATCCTCGCTTCCTGGGACGCTTGTGGACCGGAAACTCTTCAAGTTGTTGGGATCCAAACTATACTCTCCACGAGTTTTGCACACCTCAGACGGACGGCCAAACTGAAAGAATAAACGCTCTACTGGAGCATACCTTCGGCACTTTGTCAGTGCCAATCAACGAGGACTGGGTGAAGCTTCTGGACGTAGCCCAGTTTTCGTACAACTTGCAGCGGAGCTCTGCAACAAACAAAAGCCCCTTCGAGATCATCACTGGACAACAGCCGTCGACACCTCACACGCTGGTA
>CM055071.1:42109233-42213405 GCA_029204045.2 Tillandsia leiboldiana | reverse complement strand
CCTCTTTCAACCGTCAACGGGCCTGACCTTGTCAATAATGCATCGAGTCTGTAAATGTTGTCGGACACGGCGTCGACATAGGATTTTCCCTTTTTTGGGTGGGCATTTACTTGTAAATGGGCATCCGTTTGGCACCCGTGGGTTCGATTGTGCTACACATCCAAAGGGGCATAGGCCTTTCGCGAACAATGGCCGCTTATGCGCCGGGTTGAGCCGGACGCGTGTCGGGCATGGGCCGGAGGCCTATTTTCCTATGGATGTGCGCCGCTCAAAAACGTACCCCTCGGTGAGCACCTTTGTACCCCCGGGGTGCCAAAGGGGTGGATGCCCCTATAGGGTAGTACGGGATGGTTTGATTGATGTGCATTAAGTGAGCCGGCTCCGCCTGAAAGTGGGAGTGTCATTGGTGTTCATTTTGCCTCAACGGCCGGCGCCCGACCAAGTCGAGTCGTGTCCCTCTTCGTTGTAATCCATTTTCGCTAATCAATAAAATACCGGTTGTTTGTGCTTACTTACAGGACCATTGCTTGCCTTTCTCTCGATTCTCGCTCGATTCAACTCGCGGAGTTGTGCCTCGGGACGGTGTCACGGGGTTAGAATCGCTTGGCGAAACCCGTGCGGCGCTCGTCCGTCACCTGCACGAACGAGCCAGCCAAAACCGTCCCGAGGCACAACTCCGCGAGTTGAATCGAGCGAGAATCGAGAGAAAGGCAAGCAATGGTCCTGTAAGTAAGCACAAACAACCGGTATTTTATTGATTAGCGAAAATGGATTACAACGAAGAGGGACACGACTCGACTTGGTCGGGCGCCGGCCGTTGAGGCAAAATGAACACCAATGACACTCCCACTTTCAGGCGGAGCCGGCTCACTTAATGCACATCAATCAAACCATCCCGTACTACCCTATAGGGGCATCCACCCCTTTGGCACCCCGGGGGTACAAAGGTGCTCACCGAGGGGTACGTTTTTGAGCGGCGCACATCCATAGGAAAATAGGCCTCCGGCCCATGCCCGACACGCGTCCGGCTCAACCCGGCGCATAAGCGGCCATTGTTCGCGAAAGGCCTATGCCCCTTTGGATGTGTAGCACAATCGAACCCACGGGTGCCAAACGGATGCCCATTTACAAGTAAATGCCCACCCAAAAAAGGGAAAATCCTATGTCGACGCCGTGTCCGACAACATTTACAGACTCGATGCATTATTGACAAGGTCAGGCCCGTTGACGGTTGAAAGAGGGGCCTGACAGACTCCCCCACTTGATTCCTCGACGCCCTCGTCGAGGTCTTCAGTTGTACCTCCCGTGCGGTTGGATCATCCCGACGTTTCCGCCTGGGTCTTCTGCTGGTACTCCTGGATCTTGTTGTCTTCATGCCGAAGGGCGCTTTCTGGTTCCCAGCTGGCTTCAGCTCTTGGTAGGTTCTTCCACTTGACGAGGAACTCCTTCTCCGCTGCTCCATTGGGAAGTGTCCGCGCTCGGTCCGCCATAATTTCTTCGACTCGCCTCTCGACAGAGGAGATTGTGGGGGGGAGGCGAGTGGAGATGTTTCTTGAGGTGTCCTCGCGGTCGGCATGATAGGGCTTGAGACAGCTCGTATGGAAGACCGGGTGGATTTTAAGCCACGCCGGGAGCTGCACACGGTAGGAGACCTTTCCCACCTTGCCCGTGATGAGGAAGGGGCCTTCGTATTTTCGGACGAGCCCTTTGTGAACCTTCCGGAACACCTTCAGGGATGCTGGTTGGAGCTTGATCAGCACCTCGTCGCCGATGCAGTAGTCTCGAGGCCGCCTGTCCTTGTCGGCCCACTTCTTCATGGTTCTCGCCGCTTTCTCCAAGTAGGCTCGGGCAATTTCAGCATTACGATGCCACTCCTTGGCAACGTGGTACGCTGAGGGGCTGCTGCCGGTATACCCGATGACCAGCGTGTGAGGTGTCGACGGCTGTTGTCCAGTGATGATCTCGAAGGGGCTTTTGTTTGTTGCAGAGCTCCGCTGCAAGTTGTACGAAAACTGGGCTACGTCCAGAAGCTTCACCCAGTCTCGTTGATTGGCACTGACAAAGTGCCGAAGGTATTGCTCCAGTAGAGCGTTTATTCTTTCAGTTTGGCCGTCCGTCTGAGGGTGCAAACTCGTGGAGAAGTATAGTTTGGATCCCAACAACTTGAAGAGTTCCGTCCACAAGCGTCCCAGGAAGCGAGGATCTCTGTCGCTGACGATGTTCTGCGGAATTCCCCAGAACTTCACTACATGCTTCAGGAATAGTTGGGCCGCCTCCTCGGCAGTGCAGTGCAAGGGCGCGGGGATGAAAGTAGCATACTTCGAAAATCGGTCCACCACCACTAGTACGGAACCGATCTCCCCCACCTTTGGTAGACTGGCAATGAAGTCGAGTGAGACGCTCTCCCAAGGCCGCTCCGGCACAGGTAGCGGTTCCAACAGCCCGCATGGCTTGTCACGCTCCACCTTATCCTGTTGACATGTGAGGCAAGTGCGCACATAATCTTCGACATCCTCCCCCATCTTCGGCCAATAGTAAGCCCTCTCCATAAGGGCCAGAGTTCGTTGTACGCCAGGGTGGCCTGCCCACAGAGTGTCATGGCACTCACGGAGCAGCTCTCTCCTCAGATTGTCCGCCCGAGGGACGTACACTCGATCTCCCTTAGTTTTGATGAGGCCGTCCTGGACCCAGAATCTTCGTGCCTTTCCATTGTCTATCAGTTGCTTCAAGGTCACCGCCAAGGGATCTTTCTTCAATCCTCCGCGGATCCGCTCCTGCAACGTCGCCTGTACTTGGCTTGCCCTTTCAGTCGAAATCGCCTTGAGAGCGGCAAGTTCGGCTCTACGGCTCAGAGCGTCGGCCACTTGATTGCATCGTCCCGGCTTGTATTGCAACACCATATCGAACTCCGCTAGGAAGTCTTGCCATCGCGCTTGCTTTGGGGTGAGCACCTTCTGGGTTTGGAAATAACTCAGAGCAACATTGTCCGTTCGGACCACAAATTGCGAGCCCAAGAGATAATGCCTCCACACCCGGAGACAGTGCACCATTGCCGTCATCTCCTTTTCATGGACTGCATATCGCCGTTCCGTGTCGTTCAACTTTCGGCTCTCGAATGCCACAGGATGGCCTTCTTGGACAAGTACGCCTCCAATGGCGAAATCCGAGGCGTCAGTGTGGACTTCGAACGGGAGTGAGTGATCAGGTAGACTAAGTACGGGCCCCTCCATCACAGCTGCCTTCAAATCGTCGAAGGCTCTTTGGCAATCCTCCGACCACCTCCAAGGTCGGTCCTTACGAAGCAAGTCCGTCAGCGGCACCGCCCTCCGCGAGTAACTAGCGATGAACCGCCTATAGTAGTTGACAAGCCCAAGGAACGACCGAAGTTCAGTCACTTTGGTAGGCGCTCTCCATTCCTTGATAGCACGAATTTTCTCCTCATCCATACTTATGCAACCATCACCCACTCGATGGCCCAAAAACATAATCTCCTGTTGAGCAAAATAGCACTTCTCCTTCTTCACAAAAAGGGAGTGCTCCTTCAAGGTTTCGAAAACAGTTCGAAGGTGCTCCACATGCTCCTCCAGTGTCTGGCTGTAGACGACGATGTCATCCAGGTATATCACCACGAACTTGTCCAGGCAGTCGTGGAAGAGTTGGTTCATCAGGGTGCAGAAGGTGGCTGGGGCATTCGTTAGGCCAAACGGCATCACCAAGAATTCGAACGCCCCGTACCTCGTAACGCACGTTGTCTTCGCCTCATCCCCTTCTGAAATCCGAACCTGCCAGTAACCAGACCGCAAGTCGAGCTTGGAGAAGTACCGCGCCTTCCCCAACTGATCAAACAAGTCCGCGATGAGTGGGATCGGGTACTTGTTCTTGATTGTCACCTTATTCAGAGCCCGGTAATCCACGCATAATCGCAGGCTTCCATCCTGTTTCTTCTGGAAGAGTACCGGGGCCCCAAATGGTGCCTTTGAGTTGCGGATGAGTCCACCTGCGAGCAGCTCGTCAAGTTGCTTCCGAAGTTCCGCCAACTCCGGGGGGGACATACGGTAGGGAGAGCGAGCTGGAGGCCTCGCGCCTGGCTCGAGCTCAATCCGATGGTCCACCGCACGTTTGGGAGGTAGAGATTTTGGCAATTTCGGGGGCATCACATCTTTGAATTCCTTCAGAAGCTTCGCCACTTGTGGTGGCCATGATGTTTCCCCCTCCTCTATGGTCTCCAGCTTCATAGCCGCCACGAATGTCAGGTCACCTTTCCTCACACCCCTCTTCAACTGGAGTGCTGAGATCTGCTTGGCGTCCACCGTCTTCCGCTTTATCGGGATAACACATGGGGAGTCGCTCCCCATTAAACATAGGGTGTCCAGGAAGGGCACTGGCACCCCTCTAGACGCTTGCAAAAACTCCATACCCAGAATAACTTGGAAGTCGTCCAGTGGCGCTGACATAAGGTTGGTCCACCCCGACCACGACCCAATCTCTATCAACACCTCCTTCGCCACGCCCGCAATCGGTTGGGCTTTTGAGTTCACCGCCTTCATGCGGCTTCCATCCCTGCTAAGGCTAAGCCCGATCCGCTCGGCTTCACCCGTCGCAATGAAGTTGTGGGTGGCCCCCGTGTCCACCATGGCCCTAGTCACTTTGCCATTGAGCTTAATGTCCACGTACATCAGCTCGCTTGTTTTGCTCTCCTTTGGGACGGAGGCCTTTACCTTCGGCATGGGGGTTTTGCCTTTCTCCCCCGCTTGACCCTTGAGGGCGTTAAGCAATCGAAGCGCCCCCATTCGGATGCCGTCGGTCTCCTCCGCCTCTTCTGGCTCTTCGTCGAAGTCGGAATCCCTCGCCTGCACTGCATTGAGGGACTTCCTCTGAGGGCATGCCTTGACGAAGTGAGGACCTCCACACAGAAAACACCCTTCTTCGGACGGCTTCGACGTCTTCGGGCCTTTCGGTCCAGCTCCCCTTCGCTCCGCGGGCGCCGCTCCTTTTCCCTTTGCTTTATAGGATTTGGAGGCATTGCCCGTGGGTTTCTTCTTCGGGTGTTCGGTTGCTGAATAATCCGTTAGCCGCTCCGCCGCCCCCTGGGCCGCAGCCAAGTCTTGGATATTCTGTCGACGGAGTTCCGTCTGAGCCCACGGCTTCAACCCTTCCAGGAAGTGGAAGAGCTTGTCTTTCTCTGACATGTCACGAATGTCGAGCATCAGGGCGGAGAACTGCTTCACATACTCTCGAATCGACCCTGAGTGGGTGAGTCTTCGCAAGGCCCGCCGCGCGATGAATTCAACATTCTCCGGCAAGAACTGAACCTTCAACTCTCTCTTTAAATCCTCCCAAGTGGCGATGGTGCATCGCCCCGCTTGGATGTCCTCGTAGCGGGTCCTCCACCAAAGCTTGGCGTCCCCGTCGAGGTACATCGTTGCGAACGTCACCTTCGTTTCTTCACTTTCCGGGCGGACGGCACGGAAGTATTGCTCCATGTCGAAGAGAAAGTTCTCGAGTTCCTTCGCATCACGAGCTCCACGGAAGGAGCGCGGTTCTGGCACACGAACCCGCCCCGCAGGCCCCTCGCCATGGGTTGCGGTTGGAGCGTTGCCCACTGCCCTCGTCAGCACGCTGACCCGTGCGAACAATTCGGTGGATTGCTCCTTTAGGTGCATGACCGCGTCCTTCGTGTTCTCCTGCAGTTGGTCCAATTGCTCGACGACTTGGGACAGCGTCTTCTCGATCGCGACGATTCGATCCTCGTGCACGAACATCCTCGCCACCCGATCGTCCATCCGAGCAACCTGCAGTTCCAAGTCGGCTAATCGTTCCCGGTTACTCCGATGCCTTTCGGATTCACCTTGGTCTTCGTTGTCCACCGCCGCGGCTCGTTCCACCGTCGCGGCTCGTTCCACCGTCGCTGTTTGTTGGGTAGCCGTGCTCGTCTCCGCGGCATGGGATTTGCCACGCGCCATGCCGTCTCGGTCGAATCCCGGGCTCTGATCGCATTCGTACTTACCAGTAGTAAAATTTAGCAAATAGAAAAAGCGAATTTTTTTTTTTTTTTTTTGAAGGAATAGATAGGAAGCTATCTGGAAATTTCCGCTGATGGAAAAAGGTGGGTGATGGTCAAAAAGAAAAAGAGAAAAAAAAAGAAAAGGATGATTGTGCTGGTCACTCTCCAACTACTACATTGATAATACGACGATGTCATCACTCTATTAAATATTAATTATTAAACTCTAAATATTTTTATTAAATTTTAAATGTTATTATTATATTTTAAATTCTAAATTTTAATTCATCTACATCTATATCTACATGTGTTTGCCGATACATGAACAAAATAATAGATTATCCAAAGTGGAGTATCCCAAGCATGCGTCCACAAATTTAGAATAAATATCGTATTCCATATTCAAGTTACTTTATTTAAAATAAGATAAATTAATTTATAGATAGAATATATTATTTTACCAAATTATGCATGCCAAAATAAATTTTTAGGAGCAAAAATCAAATTGCTAGCCTTTAGTCACATATTTTTTTTTTTTTATGCTTGTTATTAAATTTTTTTTTTGAATATATTATGTATTTTTGAGTAAATTTAAAAATATATACTGAATGAGATTTTCGTCAATGTTTATGCATTCAAACCGAGTTTTACAAGTTATGAAAATATCAACTAAAAATAAATAAATAAATAAATAACAAACAAGTCATAGTTGAGGGGGTTCACAAACAATTTTCTTAAAATTTGAAATTATATTCGATCTGGACCACTCCATGGGACACAAAAAAATGGAGCTCAGCAGAAGCTGGGCCAATACAGGGTCCACTGCATAGTGAGTTTTTCTAGCATTAAAATAAGAAAAAAAAAAATTATACGTTTAAAATCGGATGTACGATTAATTTCAGAATAAAATTTAACCTTAGAATTAGTGGAATATATATATCGTACACCCGATTTCGAATGTACGAATGATATTGCTCGGTAAAAAAAAAACTTTATCTATAGCATTGTAGTAATTTTTTTTTTTATAATATTGACCGTCTCTAGCTAAAATGACAAAGAGTTTGATGATTAGTATCTGAGATCTTGAGATCGAAATCTAATTGTCCCTACAAGTAGCATTTTCCTCTCTCAAAAAAAAAAAAAAAAAAAAAAATAATAATATTTTTACTTTTTTTGGGCCTTCTGAATTTTGAAAGCTAATGGGTTGGGCTTCACAATCACAAAGAAGGCCTTGTTGAAGAACTTGTTGTACCCACACAATAAGCACTCATTAACCTTCAATTTTGGAGTTTTTTTTTTGGCTTAATTATACCTTACATATTTTTTTTATTTATTTTTATTTTTATTTTTATTTTTTTTTCAATTCTTACATACACTATAAGTAATAAACTTATAATTTTACATAAAAACTGTTAAAAAGTATGGGTTAAAAGTGATAGAGTATATATTCAAATTATTTTGACATAAAAAAATAATAAAGTAGATAAATATAATAAGAAAATAATAAAAAATAGCTGAATAAATACATTTAATGAGTCTAGGATTTATTATATATTTTTTATACTATTTAACTAGTTTTTTTTTTTTTTTTAACAAAGTTGTTAGATTTTGTTTAAATCAATAAATTTGTTAGCATGAATATAAAATTGGTTGAGAAAAAGAAGTAATTTAGTGATATTTATGGAAAAGAAAATATTACAAGATAGAAAAATAAAAATAAATTTAAAATACAGTGCATAAATTGGTAAAATATAATAATATATTGGTGTCTCTGAAAAAAAAAACAGTACAATGTAGCAAATGAAAATACTACTAAACTACAGTCTAGAGTGTAATTAAGCTTTTTTTTTTTTTTAAAAAAAAAATAGACTTGTTGAAATCAATATTTGGTTAAATAGATTTGCCAGAATTTCAATTGTAAAAATATGAGAAAAACTCTAATTTTCCACTGTGCCACCACCACTTCATTAATTCCCTCATTTTTTTAAATAAAATTTTATTACATCAAAAAATGCTCAAGGTTGAGAAAACATACAAAAACCAAATCCAAGATGTTTCAATAGATTGACCGTCATAGCGTAAGTGGTAAAGTGCTTGATGGTTGATACATGAGGACTCGAGTTTAAAATTTTAGTTATTTTTAACTAAATTTATCTTAAAATAAACAAAATCGATAACATATTATTATTATTTAAAAAAAACTTGATGGTTGGTACATGTTCTAAGCAAGCCTAGTTGCTTTATAATTTTAATAATTAAATTTAATTTTTTTAAAAATAAATAAAATAAATAGCATAATTCTTATAATAAATATTTACTATTGAATATATTTAATTAGGCTAATATGCTACTATAGTACGTATAAGTTTTTTATTCTCGAATTAAGTTATGTGCGGATTAGAATAATAATAATTTTTTAAAAATTAAAAATTAGTAAATAATTGATTCAACAATATAATTCAAGAAATGAGAATAATTTAAAAGATATACGGTATCGACAGGATTTCAAGTCGTACTCGGGATATTATTTACATGAAGCTGAAAGAAATTAATCCTTATATAATAAATCTTTTGTGGCTGACGTGGTGGACTAGGTCCACGCAGTTTGTCTTTCCCACCATCCTGCGGAGTGCGGAGTACTCGGAGTCGATTCACTACCCTGCACGAAGGCACTTTCTCTCTCTGTGTATATATAAAGAGAGAGAGACGCGGCGATTCAACCAACGACAAACGCAGAGCAGAGAAGAGAGAGAGAGAGAGAGAGAGAGAGAGAGAGAGAGAGAGCAAGAGAAACCCTAGCGGTTTATGCTCCCCGCGACTCCTGCGGCGGCGGCGGCGATCGGCTCCCTCACCACCACCACCACCACCACCACCACCACTGCCGCCGCGGCGCTCATCCCCCTCCTCCTCCTGCTGTTCCTGCTCCCATGGCCGCAGCGGGAGCTGCGGCGGCGGCGGCGGCGGCGTTGCCGTGCTCCTTGGAGGACCCGAGCAGGAAGGTGCGGAAGCCCTACACAATCACCAAGTCGAGGGAGAGCTGGTCCGACCTCGAGCACGGCAAGTTCCTCGAGGCCCTCCATCTGTATGCAACCCCCCCTAATCCTCTCTCTCTCTCTCTCTCTCTCTCTCTCTCTCTCTCTCTCTCTCTCTCTCTCTCTCTGAATTTTATTGGGTTGGGGGTTTGGGTCCTAGTGTGGATTGGGGACTGGGGGCTTTGCTACCTGGGATGTTTTGCTGTAATCTTTTGACTTAGATTTCCATGATCAGTTATAGTGGATGGGGTTCAGCTAAATTTTCAATTTTGGTTTTATTAACATTTGCATTTGGGCTTCGACTTGGTGGAATTATGTAATTTGGTAACTGGGTATGCTTTGTTGAGGTCTTTGACTTTGATTTCTACGATCCATTTCAGTGCGAGGGTTCAGGTAAAGTTTCAATTTTGGGTTATTAACAGTTGGATTCGGGCTTGGGATTGGTTAGATTTTGTTATTGGATAACTGGGTTTGCTCTTCTGTAGTCTTTGGCTTTGGTTTATATCTGATCATTGATCAAATTTAGTGATGGGATCAGTTAAATTTTCTATTTTTTGGGGGTGGGTTGTTGTTGTCCGTGAAAATTCTATATTTTGCTACCTGAGTGTGCTTTTTAGGGGTTTTTTATTTTGATTTCTATTGTGAATTTCAAGTGATGGGTACAGCTGAAATTTCCATTTTTTGGGCTATTAGAAGTTGATTTGGGCTCTGGGGTGGTGAAAATTTTGTAATTTTGTGATTTGCTACCTAGGTTTGCTTTGCTGTGGTCGTTGACTTTAATATATATGATCAATTTAGAAATGGGTTCATCAGAAATTTAAATTTTTGGGTTCTTAGCAGTTCCATTTGGGCATGGGATTGGTGAAAATTCTGAAATTATGCTATTTGTTGCATGTTTCCAGCTCTATGTAGGAAATCATCGTAGGGTTTGCACATTTTGAACTGAGTTTACCAGCTTGTGCTAAAAGTGGCTCGTAATTTACAACATATTGCAGAGTAAGCAAAGTGATCTCCATAACTCAAAAGTTTTTCTTTGTTTTGATTGTTACAGTTTCGATCGCGACTGGAAAAAGATCAAAGCTTTTGTTGGCTCAAAGACAGTGATACAGGTAATATTCTATTTTGCCCTGGCCAAGCCATTTTGTTGCATTTATTTGTGTCTGCATGATTTGTGTTGCATTTCATCCTCTCTGATGTATAATAGTATAAATATCTGAGCCTTATGTCAGAATATCTCTAGAAACATCTTAGTGCATTAAATACACAACCGTGATAGACCGTTGCATAGATTAGGTAAATGGACCAGCCTTATAATGTTGAAGGCGTCCCGCTTGTAGATTAGACTGCAGTAGTTTTGCACTGCTGTCAATTTTTAAAGAGAATATTTTGCCGTTGTTCCCAGAAAGAACAAACCATCAGTGGCTGGACATAAGTAGTTGTCTTTAAGGTATCGTTTGGTAACGGAATAAGCCAGAACTAGCTATTATGGGGATAGGTATAAAGTACGGAACAAGAGCGAAAAAACGTTTGGTTCGGTTCCAGGGATAAGAGATTTTGTGTTTGGTATGAGAATGAGGAATAAGAAGAATAAAGAGGTTGTGATGATGAGAGTGTATTGGGAAGGAAAAAAGAGAGAGGAGAGAGAGGGATTTGTGATGATGAGAGTGTATTGGGAAGGAAAAAAGAGAAAGGAGAGAGGGATTTGTGATGATGAGAGTGTATTGGGAAGAGAAAAAGGAGGGGAGGAGGGGTAATTTGATAAAAAAAAAAATTATAAAATAATAGGTAAGAACTGTTGTTCCAGCTTATTCTACTTGTACTAGAACTACTGTACCGAATAATTCTTGGTGCGTTTGGTACAATAAGAGGGATAAACCTCTTATTCCCTGTTCTAGCCCCGAAACAAACGGTGCCTAAGAGTGGGTATCAGGTACTGCTAATCTTCTTCTTCTTCCAGACTGCAGTTAGACTGTAAAAAGAAAATAAATGAATAGAAAGAACTGTTGTTATTAGTACCTTGCTGATATAGTCCTGATTAGATTTTTAATAAATAACTGGAACTGAAGGGTTATTTTTAATTCCCTCAGTACTTTTTATGATTAGCTTTGTAAGCGCCAAGATAAGCAGTAGTTTTCTAGAGCTCATGCAAACTCGTCGTCTCTCACATATTGGCTGTGGATTCTTGTAGAGACATATCTATGAAATTTTACTTACAGATCTCGCCTTGCCGCAGTATTTTTCGTCATTTTATGTTAACTAAGACATATGTGCCTCTTCGTCTGCTATAGTAGTCGAAACATTTTACTTTTAATCTGCGAAAACATTTTATTCATTATAAACAGCATTCTTTTTTGCAGATAAGGAGTCATGCGCAAAAATACTTTTTGAAGGTTCAGCAGAATGGCACAAGCGAACATGTACCACCCCCTCGACCAAAGAGGAAAGCAGCACATCCGTATCCGCAAAAAGCGCCTAAAAATGGTATGATCTCTGACAGAGCAATAATGAGCTATGTATGTTTGACTACAACTAAGCTTCTATTTTGGGTGAAACTTTTGTAGCCTCCATAGTAACTCAGGCTGTCACTCCTTTACCGGCTTCTTCTCTTGTGCTGGAACCCTGCTATGCTGTCTCTAGTGATAGCTTTACTGTTGTTAGGAACTCTACTTCAAATGCTACATTGTCCTCATGTGTTTAATGGTTCTGTTCAGCCTTTTGGTGCTACCCAAATGACAAAAGGTATTATTCATCAAATCTAAGTACTTATTCATTATATAATTTTTTTTCTTTTTTGCAAACGATCTTTACCATTCAACTATGGAAAATAAGCTAACCTAAATCTTAAATTAGATGCAGGACCGAGCGAAGCTATTATGGCCAATAATTGTTGTAGCAGGACTGAGAGCCCTACTGACATGTTGCTGGCTTCTGAAACAACTGAGAAGGAAAATCAAATTCCATTTCTTCGGGGTTAGTATTGCTTTTTAGTTTGAATGCACACACACATGACAAAAAAAAGAAGCAAAGAGGATTAGTGCACGGGCTTACCCCACATAGGGACTTTCATAATGTGTATCGTTAGAGGGGTAACTCATTGCCTGCATCCGGTGTAATCTTACATATCATACAACACGACTACTAGGTGTTGATTAATACTTCAAAATTATTATTTTATTAAATAGTAACTTAAAATCAAAATCTAATTCTACAAATCTGATCCACAACATCTAAAATTATAGTTTCTGTAGCCTGTGAATGCTATTAGATCTTCGAATTTTTGTTATCTCATTCAGTATTTAATTGGCAGGGCTACATCACTAGCAGCTTATTTATATGTATTTTCCTTCTCTCACCACACAAGTCCATACTCCAATAAGTATATTTAATGGTTCTTAATTTTTTTTTTCCATGTATCGCCATATTTATGAAGAAATGAATTAATATGTTTGTCTCAATATTCTTATAATTCTGTTTTGTATATTTTCTGCATTTGCCATTTGTCTGGCCGCGTGGTTGTTCAGTAGAGATGCAATTGAGCATATACTCTTCAACTACTCTGTCATTATATCCTATTTACTTACATTTCCTCTTTTGCTTTTGTCTGGTGTGTCGTGAAGTTATGCCCGACTTCTCTCAGGTATACAGCTTTCTTGCCAGTGTTTTTGACCCAACTACAAGCGCGCATTCAGAGAAGCTTAAAGAGATGGACCCAATCGATGTTGAAACAGTATGCTATTCATCCCACCTTCACTTAACTTTATGTTAGTCGTTTATAGCATACTGAGTTACTCTATTCATGTTTAACAATACGGTGAACTGTATAATAGTTGCTTCTATTTTTCTTTTTCTCTTTCTCCCCAATGAACTGTATGCGTTTAATCACATCTAAATTTCTCTATTATGAATAGGAAATGAGGTCCCAGTATCTTCAATCCAAATGTAGATGTAGTTATTGTTTTAAATAGAGTTCGATGAGACGTGTTGTATTATTGAGGAATATGGCATTGCTTGAGTAAGGTAGAAAATTATTTTCTGAGGTCAAATGTAGTCATGATTTTGTTGATAACTTGCATGAGCAAGTTTGGAAAAAGACAACTGGATGTTACTTTCTCATATTAACTGAAGTAATTTATATATTCATTGTTAATGAAGATCCATTAGGTTTTGGGATAAATTTTTCGTGTCATACTCATTCGGGTTCAATTTCTCTTGAAAGCTTCCTAGTTAAGATCTTGGTATTTTACAATATCCTTAAACGTGCTTCTGGTTATATTTCGAAAGATGCTTCTCTCTACAATGAATCAGCATCTTCTAATGTTCATGGTTTTTTTTTTCTCCCTCTCGCGCTTCAAACCTTGCCTTGATAGACTCATGTTCTCTTTGCATACTATGTCCAGGTACTGTTGCTGATGAGGAACCTATCGGTCAATTTGACTAGCCCCAACTTTGAGGCACAAGTAAGTAACTCCATTTGTCGAGATTCAGCATTTCACTTTATTTTCTTAAATCGATAGAAATTTATACCCTATCCATGCTCTACTTGTCTCCTATTCTTTTTTATTCAATTTCGGTTATCTTAGTAGCAGTGTTGATTTGCGCGATGTAATGATTTTCCTTTTAACATTCACTCTATTCTATTTTCTTTCGCATTCTGGCTTTTCGCATCTGCCCTAACTTCCATTCTTACGTTTACGATGTCGTTTCAGAGACGGTTACTCTCTACGTACGGCTCCGGCGCGGAGGAAGCTAACTCGAGCAGCTTCAGCAATCTCCTTCAAGCAAGTAAAACACCGGTGGCGCCATTAATGTATGTCTCCAATCCTCAAGCAAAACTGTGTTTCCATCACAAAACCATTTTAACTATGTTGTAGTACTCCCAGGGTGGAAGTCGAATGAAGCGATCGGTGCAGTTTTGAGCAATCATTTCTACTAACTTTGCTCTGGAAGTGGACTTACAGGTTTCGAAACCGCGCGATGATGTGCGACTAATTAGCTTGTTTATGGGGGTTAGCTTTTTCGTTGTACAGCTTTTTGCGAATCCCCGCTGCGTAAGGAGAAAATAGTGATCCTGTAAGTAACCAGTTTTGTGATTTTCTTGTAAAGTATCAGAGGTTTTTTGAAGATTAAGGCTTGCGGAATGTGACGCCCCAACTTTTAAGAGGATCATCCATCTTAGAACTACTCTAGCTCCAGCACGCTTAACCCTCTTAATCTCTTGTGTCTAACTACTACTCAAAATGCTATAGTCGGGTTAAAATATTTAGTTCTATTATATCATTTATATATAGGACTAATCCAAATTTCGAAAGTGTCGTATTCTTCTTCCCTTTAAGTTTTGACGTTCTCGTCAGGCTTAAAGACATTCACAAGCACCAGGCGATGTGAGATTCGTCTCGCTAGTCTTAGCCGACCTTGTGGGGAGCTGTATTTCATCTACAACGGTCATTAGCCGGGGAGCTTCATTTTATCCGATATATAATTTGGTTCAGTCGAGACTCATCTCACATATTCGGTTAGTGAATGGCTTTGATATTACCTATGACGTCCTAATTTTTCAATGGGTCATCCATCTTAAAACTACTCTAGTTCTAGAATGCTTAATCCTCTTAATCTATTGGGCCTAGCTATCATCCAAAATGCTATAGTCGAATTAAAAAATTTAGTCTTATTATATCATTTATACATAGGACTAATTCAAATTTCGAAAGTGGGAAACAGAATCTCTTGTATATATTTTAAATGTATGTTCATATATATATATATATATATATATATATATATATATATATATATATATATATATATATATATATATATATATATATATATATATATATATATATATATATATATATATATATGTTTACAATTTGAGTGAAAATGGTTTTTTGTGTAATTGGGTAAAAAATGTATGGTGGTGCCCAAACCATACACAATTTTGCATTTGGTCCTCAGTTTCAATATTTTATTATTTTAATGGCCCTTCAAATTTTTACTTGTATGGTCGAGGAAGGATTTTTATTTGATTTTAAAAAATATCTAAAATTCCTAATTTATAATATGTAGGTATTGTTGTAAATGTTATAGAATACAACTGAAGTATGAATTTTATATCCCACCACTTTATTCTATATAATTCAAGATCAGTTCTCTGTTAGTATTTTATTTTGGTCCTCCTGTAAATCCATATAATTCAGAATCAGAATCTAAATCGAAAATAATTATTTTTTATTATATTTTGAAATACATTATATTAATAGCTAAAATTTTAAAATACAAGTTTGAATATAATATTATATATTATATCATATAATTCAATTTGAGTGTAGATTGGATTCCTTTCTTCAGATTCTTATTTATGGGTTAATTTCATACATGGGCTAATTTTATACAGCTTATTATAAATATATTTGTAAATTTTATATTTCTATAAAATTAAATTTTTTATATTTAATTTTTAAAAAATTTTAAGTTATTTATATATATCTTGATTTGTCATTGTTAGTTTTATATTTATTATTTAACATAATACAAGTGAAATGTTAATTTTGCTTTTGAAAATATATTAATTCAAAGTTTCAGTTATTAAAAAATATATTTATAATTAAATATGATATTTAAAAAGATAAAAAAATAAATTTATTTTATTTTTTAATCAAGATTAAATATTTTATTTATGGTAATTGTATTTTTTTACTAGTTTGTCGGAAGGAAAATGCTACTTGTACACCCCATTTGGGGGTGTACATCGCACACCCCATTCATCCAATGGGTGGGGTGTGATGAGGGGTCACTTCACAATTTGTGAAGTGACCCCCCCACCCTTAAATGGGTGGGTGTAAGATGTACACCTAATTTGGGGGTGTATATGTAGCGTTGCTCTTGTCGGAATATATATATATGAACGATGTAAATTTTTTTAAAAAATAAATATAAAGAATTAAATTTTATAGAAATGTATCTGTTGTTATTCGATTGGTATGCTTTCGTTGTTTGAAATTAATCCTTTATTTATTATATTCTTATATTCGTATAACTAAATTCGGTCGACTCAGGTTCGGATTTCGAGTTCGGATTCGAACTCGCATTGGGGTATCCGTACTCATTGACAACACTAATCTCCAACCCCATTACCCCACCCTCTCATTCTTTGAGGTATCGTTTGGTTCGGGAATTAGTGTGAATTAGTAGTACCAGATATAAGTATAAAGTTAAGTATAAGATAGGATAAATGAAAATAGTGTTTGGTTGGGATATAGGTTAGTACCGGTATAAGAAAAATAGTGTTTGGTTGGGATTGAAGAATAAGAGGGATAAATGGTTGATTTTTGAGTAAAAAGACGAAAATACTCTTGTCTTTTTATATGTATTAAAATTTGATAAATAAATATTATATTATAACTTTTTAAATATAATAATTGTAATATATATTATGTAATTAATTAGATAATATATAAAATTAGTGTTAATTATTTATATGTAAAAAATGATTAATATTATATAAAAATTTAAATTAATTTTTCTGGTAAGATATTTAATTTGTAAAAATCATTATTTAGTGTTAATTAGTGTTAATTAATTTTACTTGTAAAATTTTGATTAATTCTTTATTTTGCGTTGGGACCGAGGATGCGGTACGGGGGAGAGATTTTTTTAGCCGGCGGCGACGAATAATTTTTCCGGGTAACATATAAATATTTTAAAATTTAAAAATTAGTGTTAATTAGTGTTATTTAAATATTCATTGTAATATATCTAAATTATTAAATTAAATGATATATAAAATTAGTATTAATTAGTGTTATTTAAAAATGAAGAAAGGTGAGGAGGGTAATAATAGAGGAGAGAGAAAGTAGGTTTAATTCAGGGGTAATGGAGGTTGTCCCTGGTTGTACCGGGGACAAAAGGGAAAAGGGGGGATTCGAATTCCCCCCCTGTTCCAAAGTGTTTGGGTACAAAGGGGGGGATATCCCCCTTTGTACCCCAACCAAACACTGCCTGAAACACCCGCTCCATTTTCCCGTTCCCTCTCTCTCTGCTTCGTCTCTGCGAAAATGGCGGAGTTATCGCGCCCACATCTCCCGACGTGAAGCTCTCGAAACCCTAGGCGAGTTTTCATCGTCTCCTAGGTGATCTTCTATTTTAATTCCTCCAGCTTTTATCGCAGTTTCCCTCTTCCTCTTGATCAGTAGCTTCCCATTTTAGGTTTTTTTTTTTTAATTTTTTTTTCCTGCTGATGGAGTGATTGGAACAAAAAGGTTTAGGGTTTTTTTTTTACGGATTTTTCTAGGCAATTCTTGTAAATTCATAGATTAAGTGCATTTTGGGGCAATTAATTGGTCATTGGTTCTGGAATTGTAATTGGTTTCTGTTCTTAATCTTGCCTTTTTATTTATTTTTGTTTTTTTTTTTTTGGTTTTTGGTAAATAGCGTTTTTCGAATTGGTCTCTGATTTTTGTGATTTTGTGAATTCGAGTATTCAAAAAGAGATTATTATTTTGCGATTTTGTGAATTATAGTTGAAAATTCTAGTTGTTAATACGCGTAAATCTCTTTATGAACTTGTGAACTCTTCCATATGAAGAAACAGATCTTGATGAGTGTGAATAAGTAAATCTTGTTGGAGATTTAAATTTGGTTTCATAGATATTAATATATAGTTGGATAATAATGGTACAATTACGATTGTTTTATATACAAATTTTTGCGTACCACTGTAGTAAATTAATAGCTATGGGACAAAACTCATCCAATGAGGGTTAGATTTGGGCATAAATGTTTTGATCCTGAAAATATTATTCAGTATAGGAAGGAATTAATGCTGAATATAGAACATATGAACAATATTGTAAACATTAGTAATATAGTTGGAAGTTAGTAGATTCATAATATGTCAATGAATTACATAGAACAAGGTAATTAAGGCTCCACAAAATAGCATGGTTCGTATATCAATATGTTGTCTATTTACTATACTAGTGTTTGAATATAGATTGTCGGATCTGAATTTAAGATTAATATTTTTGCTTAAACCAGAATCTGAATGAGTATATGGTGATCCTGATCTATGCAATATATGCCCAACTGAGTTTATACAATAAGGGTACAATAAAAAAGCAATATCTGACATATGATAAATAGCTGGTTTTCAACCTACAAGTTGCTTTTAACTGAAACTTTCTGATAAATAGAAAGAGGACAAATGTAGGAAGACAAATTACCAATATGTTTAGGCTGTTGGAGAAAGATCTTGTGGTGGCTAGCAGTCTTGGATGATGACTCTTACAGGATGTGTCCTGCGCCAGGCATTAATCTCCTCAACGAAACTAGAGGGCATCTTTTTACATTTTAGAACTTGTAAGGTGGTGATGTGATTCAGACCATTCGGAACCGCATGCAGATTGATGCAAGAATGGATAGACAAGTGCATAAGATTTGGAAAGGATCCGCGCTCCATGTTGAGCAATGCTAGATGAGATAGGTTGCTGAGCTTAAGGTAAGATAACTTAGGGAAGCTGCCTGGCGAACAGGAAATCTCTCGACATTGGCAAGCATTATCTGTCAATTTGAGAATCCTGAGGTTTTCTAGCTGCCCTAGTGTTTGTGTCGGCTCTCCTTTCAAGTTTGAGCAAGACAATGTGAGCTCGGTGATGTTAGGTGCGAAACATTTGATACCGCAGAGTTCATCGGACTGTAATGTCCATCTAATTTCAACTTATGTAACTTTGCATGAGTTGATGTTGCTGTAAAAACCTCTTGAGGGATCTCCCTGGCTCGTAATGTTAGAGAGTTCAGGCTACTCAACAACTTAAGATACCCAACCAATGTGCTGTCTGTAGTTTTTTGAGTATCGCGATCAACATCAATTTTAAGGGTTTGGAGATTATGCAATGGCATGCAAGTCATCCTGATACTTTTTGTAGAAGCAGCTTCTGAAAGAGTTTGCATGTTTCTCAAGACTTGTGAATCCAGCGAATTCATTGAGTTCAAGTATAGGTGGCGAAGCTTTGAAAGCGTCCAAACTTCAGATGGCAACATTGTGATAAATGTACCTCTTATGTCTAGAGTCTGCAGATGTGGAGGGATCCCTCCAGAAAATGGTAACCTCAAAAAAATTGGTATTTCTCAATCCCAGGTATCTTAATCTAGTCATATCTTTAATATGAAGTTCAGGAATGCTGTTTTTTGTAAATCCATCAAGTTTGAGCACTTTGAGGAATTCCATTCTCATATCAGTCTGACTAATGTTTTGAAAAAACTTGTAGTGATTTATTAGCCACTTTTGGAACCATCTGTTCCTGTTCCTATTGTTACTAGAGGTTTGAGTGATTCTGCTTGCGGGGAAAGCTAACAGAGCTCTTAATTTTTCATCGAAAATTCCTGTTAATACGCCGGAGTTTTGATGAAGCGCCATACGACGAGAAGCTATCTCTTGGGGCTTTGACTCCTCTTCAATAGTAGTTAGATTTTTTACCCGAAGGAATCGACTCTCTTTTGCTTCGGACTTTGCTAGCTCACCCAGAAGGTCGTGGACTCTTATCTTTTTTATACTCATATCAGGTCCTCGCTTCACTATTTCAACCAGGCACCTTTGTGCCAACTCCTCCAAGTAGTTGTTTGCGGCACCCTCTAGTGTTATACCTTCTTCTTTGGGTATCATATCATCTCCAATCCACAACTTTATCAACTTCGAGGCACTGATTTCAGAACCATGTGGGAATGCTCCCAAGTAAAGAAAACAAAATTTTATGTTGTAAGGCAAGTCGTAGTAGCTCAAAGCAAAGATTTCTAAGCATAGCCTTCCATTATCTGTGGAATCCCAGTTCATATTATCGAGCAATTTCGACCACGCCAAAGGATGCTTCAGTTTTGTCGAAACAAGACCTCCCAGTACCACCAGAGCAAGAGGCAAACCAGCACATTTCCTACAGAGCTGACGTCCCATGTCGTTGAGTCCTCTTGGGCACATAGGTTGATCGTGCGGAGTTAATTGTGGAAACACTTTTGTAAGGAAATGTCGCCAACTATCATCCTCGTTTAAGGGCTTCATTTCGTAGGGTTCAGAATATGGGTCATGATAAATGGCAACATCTTTGAATCGAGTTGTTGCTATTATTCTACTTCCATTGCCTGAATTTGGAAGAGCTGGTTTTAATTGATTCCATACTTCTTTCCTCCAGATATCATCGAACACTATTAGGTATCTCTTATGTTTCAAAAACCAATATAGCCTCTCCTTTAAGCGCTAAACCTTCCATCTCCTGTTAGGTTGATTATTTTCATATTTCTTATTGTCCGCAGATTCACTCAAGCATAGTTGGTCAATCATGATCAACAGAAGGTCCATAATGTCAGGATCTTGATGAACAGGCACCCAAGCACAAACATCAAAGTGGTTTTGAAGTTCACCCCTGGGATCCATTTCTTTAAGTCGGGTAAAGCAGGCGCGACCTCTTATAGGAACTCTGGAGACTAAATTATAAACCATAGCTACTAGGGTGGTTTTGCCTGCACCACCCATCCCAGTGATGGCTACAACCTGTTGACGTTTCTCGGAGTGAAGCAACCTTTCCACTATAAGACTAGCATCATGGTCGAAACCGACGATCACATCATCACCGAGGTGTGGAAATGACCGTCTCCATTGATGCAAAGGACTTTGATCTGCAGCTGCGCCGCTGCTGCTTCCACTACAGCTTCCTTCGCTTCTTTGCTCGTGCAAGTTAGGAACGTATATTGTTCCACGTTCGACAATCTCGCGGATCTTGGATTTTAACTGTTTGATTTCTTTCTGCACTGAATAAGAATAAAATATTCTAGTGGCAGGAGCGTATCTCTTTTCAAGCGAATAGGTATCAATCAAGTCCTCTGCGTCATATGCTACATCTCTAACAGAGCTCAACCAATTCTTTGTGGCCGCGTCTTGTCTCTGCTTATAGTCCATGTTGTTGAGGAAGATCTCGAGTGCCTGCAGCTCTTGTTTCAGTGATTCAATATCGTCTGCAACCTTCCAAATTAGAGGAATTTCTTGGGTGAATAGGTCACTTATTTTTTGTTCACTATGTGGGAAACTAAAGCATGTTCCGACATCTCTCTCTCATGCAGCCGGGGAGTCGGGGGATGACACTGGGATGAGGCTTGAAACTGTGAAACTGGATGTAGTCTCTAATTGCTAGGAGCCTTTCTTTGTCATTCTCTCCTCCTTTAGTCAACCAACTTTCTTTGTCACTCTCTCCTCTGGTCAACCAATCCGCCTTGTCCACATAATTATATCATAATTATAGGATAATTAATTATGTTAAATATATATAGTTATATTATTTTTAATTATGTCAATATTATATTTCGTGTGTAGTCATATTAAATTTTTAATCATATAATAATAATAATAATAATAATATGAGTAGAGCTTATATAATTTCAAAATCACAAGTCAAATTATGCTTGTGAATTTTTTATTATTAGATTTGTATTGAGATTCGTGCTATTATAAAGTCAACTAAGGAGAGAGAAAGAAAAAGTAAATAATACAAATTCAATGATAAAAAATTTACAAGTATATTTGGGTTTGTGCTTTTGAAAGTATATAAGCCCTACTCTAATAATAATAATATTATTATTATATTTATTTATATATAGTGTACAATTATATTATTTTGTATTATATTTGTTTTCAGTAATTTTAAATTTTATTTTTAAATGTATAGTTTTATGAGATGTTTAATAATATCAATTTTATATTTTAATTAAATAATAATAATAAAAAATTAAATTAATAAGTGTTATTAAATTATTTGGAAAGTGGGGAAGGAGAGAGAAAGAAAAAAAAAAATTCCACCTAATTATCACATAAATTCAAATAAATATTATTAATTTTTTTTCCCTAATTCATTTTATACAACCCCATTTGCTGATTAAATACCATTAATCTTAGCTATTATGCAAACAAAGTCCAATCTACTATTCCTGATGAAAATGTTTTCACATATATTAAAATAACTGTTACAAGTAAATTGTCTCACCAGGTCCTAAACTTAAAACTTCGATATTTTACTTTCTAAAATTTTGAAGGCACTTCATTTTAGTCCCTGCTTTTATTTTGCTGCCACTCACATTCATGCAGCAGATCTTTAGCTCTTTTTGTCCTTCCCTTTCATATTCGATTCTACTGGTTATCAGATTTTTGTTCCTTCTTTTATACATCGAAATTAAAATTTTAAATCAAAAGTATGAGATTGATGGAGAACTGATGTATTCATTGTTTATGTGCGTGCTCGATGATGTTGCGACGATTAAAGTGAAATAAATTAGGAATGTTTAAATCTAATGATTCTACAATGTTGTGGAATGTGTTTTAAAAGATATACAAGATAATCGATCGTTCCTAACACAAGTGGTAAGGCAAGTCTAGTTGAGGCAGGTTGTGTGACCTTGCAGGCACCCTTATTAGGACCTACTATATGTGTGTAGTCGTGAGGCCGCGACTGTGGGAAGAGGGCGGTTCCCTAAAAACACACATGAATCGATATGAGTGCATGGCCATAAAGGCGCTAACCCGCATAGAACCTAAACGGCTGTACCATATGTACTGTTTGTGGAAATCCGATTCACCGGCCTTGGTTCAAGGCGAAGTCCACCATTGTGCCCTCGGATGTACATAGACCTGTACTAAGTAAAGATTCAAACCCGAAAGGTACCTTCGCCGAATATGTGGTATAAGGGATCCAACATCTGTTTTAGTTTTTGTATTTCATTTATTTTATTTTGTATTTCGTTTTTACAAGTTTTAAATCATGTGGGGATTGTTGGATTTTATATATTTTCTTTTGTGATTTTAAACTTGGTCTTTGGCATTTTGACTTTTCTTTTTTGCATTTATGCCTTTCTTGGGAATTTGCTTCTTGGGCTACCCAAGAGCCTCCCTTGGGAATGGCCTTGTGAGCTGCCCAAGAGAGTTAGCTGTTGGGCCTTGTCCCCTGTTGGCTTTATATATATATATGGAGAGCATGAGAGCTTGATTAATTACAAAGCCACAGTACTACTATATATCCAAAAGAGTTCAACTACTACACTGAGATTTTATTTTGCTACTTCTCTTTTGATTTTGAGTCTTCCTCTTGCTGGATTTCTAAAAGTCATTGGGTTCGCTACGCACCATCCCGGAGTCGTGGCCGACGGGGTGGACAGTGGTCGTTGTATCGCTAGGGGTGATTGCCGGAGCCTCGCATGTGGAGGGGCAATCTCGCTTCTAGGACAGTGCTCACGCACGCCTCGACATTCACAGGCTTCATCTAAACTTTGTTTTATAGTATTTCAAGTTTAAATTAAGTTTAAATTATTTAAAAGAATTAATTTGAAAAAATAAATTTATACAACACATTTAAAATGGGGTGTACATCTTACACCCCACTCTAGATTGGGGTGAATTCCATTATAATCATTTCAAAGTGACTAATAAATAAGTTTCTACCCGGAGATGGGTGAGATATACATCGTACATCCAATTTTGGGTGTTCGGATAGCATTGCACATATGATAAATAGCTGGTTTTCAGCCTACAAGCTGCTTTCAACATAAGCTTTCTGAAGAAGAGAAAGAGGACAAAGGTAGGAAGGTAAATTACCATTATTTTTAGGCTATTGGTGAAAGATCTTGCGGTGGCAAGCTGTCTTGGATGATGACTCTTGGAAAGTTTTTAATCTCCTCCACGAAACTAGAGGGCATCTTTTTACATGTTAGAACTTGTAAGGTGGTGATGTGATTCAGACCATTCGGAGCCGCTTGTAGATTGTTGCAGCAATGGATAGACAAGTGCATAAGATTTGGAAAGGATCCGCGCTCCATGTTGAGTAACTCTAGATGAGATAGGTTGCTGAGCTTAAGGTAAGATAAATTAGGGAAGCTGCCTGGCGAACAAAAAATCTCTCGACATTGGCAAGCATTATCTGTCAATTTGAGAATCCTGAGTTTTTCTAGCTGCCCTAGTGTTCCAAGTGTTCGTGTTGGCTCTACTTTCAAGTTTGAGCGAGACAATGTGAGCTTGGTGATGTTAGGTGCGAAACTCTTGATATCGCAGAGTTCATCGGGCTGCAATGTTCCATCTAATTTCAACTTGTATAACTTTGCATGAGTTGACGGTGCTTTAAAAACCTCTTGAGGGATCTCCTTGGTTCGTAATGTTAGAGAGTTCAGACTAGTTAACAATTCAAGAAACTCAACCAATGTGCTGTCGATAGTTTTTGGAGTATCGCGATCATCATCGATTTTAAGGGTTTGGAGATTATGCAACGGCATGCAAGGCGTCTCGATCCTTTTTGCAAAACGCAAACTCATTGAATTCAAGTATAAGTGGCGAAGCTCTGAAAGCGTCCAAACTTCAGATGGCAACTCTGTGATAAATGTACCTCTTATATCTAGAGTCTGCAAATATAGTGGGATCCCTCCGGAAAATGGTAGCATCTTAATTCTGGTATTTCTCAATCCTATGTATCTTAATCTGGTCATATTTTTAATTTGAAATTCAGGACTGCTCTTTATTGTAAATCCATCAAGTTCGAACACTCTGAGGAATTCCATTCTCTTACCAGTCTGACTAATGTTTCCAACAGGCTTGCTGTAAAATGCTAGTAACCATTTATACCATTTCCGAGGATTTTTCATGTTGTAGCAATTGTTTTGAGTGATTATGCTTGTGGGGAAAACTAAAAGTGCTCTTAATTTTTCATCGAAAATTTCTTTGAATATGTCGTGGCTTTGATGGAGCGCCATACGACGAGCACCTATCTCTTGAGGCTTTGACATCTCAATAGTAGTTTGATTTTTTACCCCAAGGAATCGACTCTCTCTTGCTTCGGACTTTGCTAGCTCACCCAAGAGGTCGTGGACTCTTACCTTTTTTATACTCATATCAGCTCCTCGCTTCACTACTTCAACCAGACACCTTTGTGCCAACTCCTCCAAGTAGTTGGTTGCAGTATCCTCTAGTGTTATACCTTCTTCTTTGGGTATCAGATCATCTCCAATCCACATCTTCATCAATTTTGAGGCACTAATTTGAGAACCTTGTGGGAAAGCTCCCAAGTAAAGAAAACAAAATTTCATGCAGTAAGGCAAGTCGTAGTAGCTCAAAGCAAGGATTTCTAAGCATCGCCTCCCATCATCTGTGGAATCCCAGTTCATATTATCAAGCAATTTCGACCACACCAAAGGATTCCTCATTCTTGTCGAAACAAGGCCTCCCAGTACCACCAGAGCAAGTGGCAAACCAGCACATTTCCTACATAGCTGACGCCCCAAGTCCTCTAGTCCACTCGGGCAAGTAGGTCTGTTTTCCGGAGTTAATTGTCGAGGAAAAACTTTTGTAAGGAAAAGTCGCCAACTATCATCCTCGTTTAACGGCCTCATCTCGTAGGGTTCAGAATCTGGGTCATGATAAATGGCAACATTCTTGAATCGAGTCGTCACTATTATTCTACTTTCGTTGCCCGAATCTGGAAGAGCTGGTTTTAATTGATCCCATACTTCTTTCCTCCAGATATCATCCAACACTATTAGGTATCTCTTATGCTCCAAAAACTCATATAGCTTCTCCTTCAAGTGCTGGACTTGCAATTTCCATCGATAGTTTATAGAGTGACTTAAGTCTAGTTGGTCAATCATGATCAACAGAAGGTCCATAATATTAGGATCCTGATGAACAGGCACCCAAGCACAAACATCAAAGTGGTTGTGAAGTTCACCTCCGGGTTCCATTTCTTTAAGTCGGATAAAGCAGGTGCGACCACGTATAGGAACTTTAGAAATTGAATTATAAACCACGGCTGCAAGAGTGGTTTTGCCTGCACCACCCATCCCAGTGATGGCTACAACCTGTCGACGCCTCTCCCGACGAAGCAACCTTTCCACTATAAGATTAGCATCTTGTTCCAAACCAACAACCACATCATCACCAAGGTGTGGAAATGACCGTCTCCACGGATGCAAACGACTCTGATCTGCTGCGCCGCTGCTGCTGCTTCCACTACTGCTCCCTTCGCTTCTTTGCTCGTGCAAGTTAGGAACATATATACTTCTACGTTCGACAATCTCGCGCATCTTGGATTTTAACTGCTTGATATCTCTCTGCAGATAACGAGAATAAAGTATTCTAGTGGCAGGAGCATACCTCTTTTCAAGCGAATAGCTATCGAACAAGTCCTCTGCTTCATATGCTACGTCTCTAACGGAGTTCAACCAGTTCTTCGTGGCCGCATCTTGTCTCTTGTTGTAGTCCATGGTGTTGAGGAAGGTCGCGAGCGCCTGCAGCTCTTGTTTCAGTGATTCAACATCGTCCGCCACGCTCCAAAATAGAGAAATTTCTTGGGTGAATAGGTCTCCAATTTTGTTCACTACGTAGGAAACTATTGCATCTTCCGACATCTCTCTCGCTGCCGGAGTTGGGGGAAGACACTGGAATGAGGCTTGAAATTGTGTGAAACTGGATGCAGTCTCTAATAATTGCTAGGAGCCTTTCTATGTCATTCCCTTCTCCTTCACACAACCAATCAGCAGTATCCACACAAACACATTCGTAGGAACCTTCGTTCTCTCTTACTCGAGTCAACCAGTCAATGGATTTACGCAATCCCATTTGCTCATTAAATACCATTAATCGATCGTACCTATTATGTAAACAAAGTCCAATCTACTATTCCTGATGGAAACGTTTTCACATATATTAAAATAACTGTTACAGGTAAAATTGATTCGCCAGGTTCTGCACTTAAAACTTTGATATTTTACTTTCTAAAATTTTGAAGGCACTTCACTTTCACTTTAGTCCCGGCTTTTATTTTGCTACCAGTCGCATTCATGCACTGGGTCTTTAGATTTTTGTCCTTTTTATATTTATAAATTGAATTTTTAGTGAAGAGTTAGATAGTTATGCTTTTTCGTATTTTCAAGTTGTTTTCGATATTAGGACTTCCGAATTAACGATCAGTTTTGTTAAATTTGATCTAAAGTATTTAAGAGTTCTAGAAAATAAATTTTGTAATTTTTTGATATAATTTTGCCTAATGATCGAAGGGATTCATAATTAATAATTTTAATGATCGTGGTGAGTAGTTTGTAAGTTTAATAATATGAAAATATTCACATTATATCACATTATATAAAATTTTGATAGAAAATTTTTTATACTATATTAAGTAATATCAATCAATCGATTTGGAAGGACCCAGAGTTCTGGGTTTCTAAAAAAAATACAAACCTGACTCTTAAATGAAATAAATTAAGAATGCTTAGGCCTAGAAAGGTCGAACTTAAAAAGTTGGAGGGTCAAACTAGTAGGGCATGGTACCCTAAAAATGCTATTTGTACATTTAATTTTGGGTATACGATATACACTTCATTCATCATGGAGCGAAATTTTTTTTTCTAGTCACTTTGATAAATAAAATTCATCCTATTTTATAATAGGGGCAATACTATCCATACACTCTATTTAGGGTGACGACGTACACCCTATCCATCATAGGGCAGAAATTTTTACACTCGTTATTTTGAAGTAACGAATAAAATTCATCTCACCTTAGAATGTGTGGAGTGTAAGATTCATTTGGAATGTACAAAAAAATATTTTCTATATTGGGCAATGCTATCCGAACACTCTATTTGGGGTGTACGATCTACACCATGCCCATCCTAAGACAGGGACTCTTCCGCTCGTCACCAATCCCTCATGTCCTTAGATTTTAAATTTGACATTTGAAAAAATTGGGAATAAATTACTCAGCATTTACACACGGTGGTATCATTGTTCTCTGTTATTTCAATTTTATTATTAATTGAGTTGAATTTTTTAAAATCTAGAAATTAGATTGTCGGACTGAAAGTATTACGCAGATGAATTAGATGTATGCAATAATGGTTTTAGGCTAAATTACAGAAAATCTTTCTGTAATATTCCGCTTTTTCATTTTGCCCCACTGTCTTTTAAAAGCCTATATTTTGTCCCATCGTAATTACCGAAATATGCATTTATCCCCGCCGTCACCATTCCGTGAGTGAATCGTCAATTTTTTAAAAAATATTATTAGATATACCCAAAATATCCTTCAAAAATGACGAAAAATAAGCTAAAACTATTCTCTCTCCAATATAAGGTAAGGGCATTTTCATCAATTACCTCATCCGTTAACGCCGTTGCTCCCTAAAGACAATTCGGTAATTATGAGGGGGCAAAATGTAGGTTTTTAAAAGACAGAGGGCAAAGTAAAAAAGCAGGATATTACAGGAAGGTTTTCTGTAATTTAGTCTTTTTATAAGGACTAAAGTGTGAACTAAAAGTTGTAATATAAAAAGTTCAAAACAAAAATTAAAATCGACTAGAAGAAGTTCAAGGACTATTTAATGCATTTTACCAGTAGAAAAATTTAGCAAATAGAAAGAGAGAAAAAGAATTTAAAGGGAGTTATCTTTTTCTCAAAAAATAAACGATAATAATAATAATAATAATAATAATAATAATAATAATAATAAAAGTCTTTGTTGCAAGTGGTGCACGATCGTGCACGTATCCTCAAAGCATAGAAACCACGTGGTGCTGCGAGTAAATAATATTTAAAATAATTAAAATATATAATTATTAAAATTTAAATTTTTAAAATTATAATTAAAGAAATATAAAAAAATAGCGATAAAGTCGTTTTATATATATACTTTTATTAAAAAAAAATTTAACTTATAAAGTTAAATTATATTAATAATTTTATTTTAGAATTCAATCTAATTTTTAGTTTTGATAGCTATTTTATGAAAAAAAATAATTTTATGTAATAAAATTTTAACTAAAAAATTAAAGTTGAAAACTTTATTTCAAATTTAAGAATTAGAAAGAATATATTTGCCTTGTTAAAATTGATAGAAAACTAAAAAATTATTATATACATCTAGTGTATATTAATATTTTATACACCACAATTTATATTAATCATATATACAAAATCTAATAATTTAAATTATATTTAATAAATTAATTTTAAAATTTTTATTAATGGATTTTAGGTATGTGTTGTATTTAGTGAAGAGAATGTTGAATAGGATTTACTCATAATTTTAAATAAAAGAGATAAGGAATTTTTGCTTGCACATAGTGCATATCAATATTCTATACATCACCTATAATATTAGATAATTAATAAAATATTTAATAATTAATATTATAAAGTAAAATATAATATAATATATATAATATAAAATATCTAAATAATTTATTGTACTATAAATATTTATTTTAAATACATATTTTAAACTTGGTTTACGGTACAACGGGAGCATCTAAATTTTTTACTAGTATGTGGTAAATTTTTATTGGATTGTGCCATGACTCTCTCAGAGAAAGCTCTTTTAATTGTCAAATAGTATATCTATAGATATATAGAAGGATTTTAAAACTTTTGTTAAAGATTTTAAGTATGTTGTGTATATACTTATATCCATCCGGTGTAGAGAATGTTTAATAGAGTGGCTTCATAATTTAAAGAAAAAGAGAAATTTTTTTTACATATACTTAATATATACTAATATTTCTAAAATATATTAAAAAATTAATAGAATATCTGATAGTTAGTATTCTAAAATAAAATATAGAATAGTATATGTAATATAAAATTTTTAAATAATTTATTGTATTATAAAAAATTATTTTTAATAATTAATTTAGAGTCGTACCGATGCATCCAATATTTTTTTGTGGATATGTTGAATACTTTCGTCGGCTCCTAGGTGAATTAGATTGGGACGTGGCTTCATATAAAACCGTTTAGTTGGTGTGATTGAACTTTCAAATTATATATCTTATAGATATTATTATAATATCGTCACTACATTAAATATAAAATATTAAATATTCAAGTCTAAGTCTTCTTATTAAATTTTAAATATCATCATCATATTTTAAATTCTAAATTTTGATTCATTTACCTGCCACAAAAATGTATAGATAAAATTTTACCATTGCAATGATAAAATGGTCAAATATCATCTTATTTGTCTCTTTCCTAGATAAAATGGTCAAATATTTAGAATGAATACCATATTTGATATTCAAGTTATTTTTTTTAAAATAAAATAATTTATTTTAATTTGTAGATAGAGTATATTATCCTATCAAATCATATTATTTAGTCACATAAATTATTTTTTTTATGCAGGATAAGTTATTATTAAAATTCTTTTTGAATATATTATATATTTTTTAGTAAATTAAAAAATATATACTGAATGTGATTTTCGTCGATGTTTATGCATCCAAATACAGTTTTATCAGTTATGAAAATATCAACTTAAAAAAAAAAAAAACAAAAAAGTCCACAGTTGAGGGGGGTTCACAAACAATTTTCTTAAAATTTGAAATTATATTCGGTCTGGCTCACTCCATGGGACACAAAAAATGGAGCTGTTGTTGTCCAAAACAGCAAAAGTCCAAAAGTGTGTTTTGGCTTAGCAGAAGCTGGGCCAATACAGGGTCCACTCCATAGTGAGTTTTTCTAGCTGTAAATAAGAAAAATACTACTTGTACATTCCATTTAGGATATATATTTTACACCCATCTATTAATCTCAAGATCTTATACCCAATCCATTTTCAGGTAGGATGAATTTCACTCGTCATTTCGAAGTAATCAGTAAAATATACTTCACTCTTGAATCGGTGGGATATATATCACATCATTTTTGGAGTGTATGAGTAGTATTGCTTAAAAGAAAATAATTCTTGTACATACCAAAAGGAATGTAAATCTTATACTTCACCTATTTCAGGATGTGATGAATTTTACTGGCCACTTTGAAGGATTCCCACCTTAGAATGGGTGGGGTGTGCATCGTACACTCCAAATAAAAGCAATGCTATCTGTACACTTCATTTGAAGTATATAATACACAATCCAGGATGGAGGATCCTTAACTTGTCACTTCGAAGGGATATACAAGAATTATTTTTCTTAAAATAAAAGAAAAACTTTAAATATCTTTCTATAGTTTAGTACTTTTTTATTTCAGTATTATGTACTTTAAAACATATCACTTTAATACCGTTGATTTTATTTTTCTTCTTTTGTCAGTATTTTTGTTAATTCAAACATATAGAAAAAAACTTTAGATTTCCATGTTTTGATTTACCGAATTTTTACTTTAGTACCATGTGATTTATCGAATTTTTATTTTAATACTTTGTTATTTTTTACCTTCTTAGTCATTTAATAAAAATATTAAAGAGGAAACGGAAAGAGAAAAATGATATACTAAAATGATACACTTTAAACTATATGGTAGTAAAGTGAAAAACTGTCAAACCAAAAATTTTTCCTTTAATATAATGTTGTGGAATGAGTTTACAAAGATAAATAAGACGGAAATGGGGGGAGAATTTTTAAAATTAGTAGAGAAGAAAAAAAAACTAGTAATTTAATATTTTTTTTTCATTATCAAAATTATTTCAGCATAAATTTATTTGAAACCACTGGAAGTGAGTTTAATTTGTAGATGATGTTATTAATTGAAGAGATTTTGATTTTGCTTGATAAATTAACCAAATCTACTTGCTAATTCCTTGTTGAATTTTACTAAATTTATTTATTTTTTTATTTATTTTTGTATGTTAGAATGAATTTGCTACTTGCTAATTCCTTGCTGAATTAAATCTCACAATGGTAAAACATAAGGTCTATAACGAAATACTAAAGAAAAACTTGGTTCAACAGATACCACAAATAATAAAAATGCGAGGTAAGAAGAAAAACAACAAAACAGAAGCAAATAAACTAGATTCTAGTTTACGTAGTCCAATTAATTACATCTAATTACACCAGACATAAAAACGAACGAAAATAACTCAAACAACGATTACGTTTAGCGTTCACTCGGACCGGCCCTTGTCCTCGGAAAGTACAAATATATGTGTAAGCAACCATATACCAAATTAGTCGGATTAAGTATACAACGAAATAAATAACAAAAACTCTGAAGTAAAGTTTCTGAAACATAACTTAAATTAAGTGACTAGTCTTTCATTTGCAAAATTTCAAAAATAGAAATGATAAAGAAATTTTCTTTTGGCAAATAAACGAAGTTAAAATAAATAAGTCTTCGATAACTAATTATATATAGTGATCTGTTGGCGAAATCTAGAAGCACCCGAAAGTGCATATACAAAATCTAGACACTCAAAAGCGCAAATACAGAATAAAGGCTTTGGTAGGTGTAGACACCCGAAGCGCAAATACAGAAAAAATACGCAAAGAGCAAATCACTATAATCTAAATTAAGAATTACGATTGTCTATAAATTACTAAAAGAATAAAATACAAAACAGATATAATACACAAAATATCAATCTAATTAATGAACGGAATCTAAAATAATAAGCAACAAATATCACAAACACAAAGTACGAAATTAACCATCACAAACTTATTAGTTTTTGATTGAGTTTCCAAAAAGAAGTGATACAAAAACAACTAATTTGGATAGACTAACAAAGGTTAACAATGTCAGTTACAAATAGTTGCAAAAAAGTCGAGATTGAGCATGGAAAATATTTAAAATGATAACTAAACGAAAACTCGACTATAAACCAAGAAAATGTAGAACTCTAAAGACTGAGCTATTCATAAGAGCAAAATATCATGAATAGAAATTTAAATATTAAACGAAGGTTCTAGTACTCGAATAGATGATTTTCAAATGTTGAAACATAAGTTTTCAACCAATAATTATATAAGATCAAAATTATGAGCAAAAATGATATTTGCCTAATATTAGACATTTTGTCGAACACATGATTGACATTATGAAAAGCATGCAGAATGCGAGATCATGAAAATATTATTCAATAGAGGAAAGAACGCACACTGAATATAGGACATATGGACAATATTTTAAACATTAGATTCATTATATTTCGTTGAATTATGTGGAACAAAGTAAATTAAGACTTCACAAAACAGCATGATTTGTATGTCAATTTGTTATTTATCTACTATACCAGTGTTTGAATGTATATTGTTGGATTTGAATTTATGATTAGTACTTCAGCTTAAACTAGAATATGAATCAGTATATGGTGATCCCGATTCATGCAAGATATGCTCAACTGAGTTTATACAACAAGAGTACAATAAAAAAGCAAGATCTGACATATGATAAATATCTGGTTTTCAATCTACAAGTTGCTTTTAACTGAAGCTTTCTGAAGAAGAGAAAGGGGACAAATGGAGGAAGACAAATTACCACAGAGAAGGCAGCTGGTAGTTTGGATGATGACTCTCACAGGGTGCGTCCTGCGGCAGTCATTAATCTCCTTCACGAAACTAGAGAGCATATTTTTACATTTTACAACTTGTAAGGTGGTGATGTGACTCAGACCATTCGGAGCCACATTCAGATCGGTGCAACGATGGAGAGACAAGCGCATAAGATTTGGAAAGGATCCGCGCTCCATATTGAGCAATTTTAGATTAGATAGGTTGCTGAGCTTAAAGTAAGATAAATTAGGGAAGCTGCCTGGCGAACAAGAAATCTCTGGACATTGGATAGCATCATCTGTCAATTTGAGAATCCTAAGGTTTTCTAGCTGCCCTAGTGTTCGTGTTGGCTATCCTTTCAATTTTGAGCGAGACAATGTGAGGTGCGAAGCATTCGATACCGCAGAGTTCATCGGGCTGCAATCTTCCATCTAATTTCAACTTATGTAACTTATTTCAACTTATGTAACTTTGCATGAGTTGATGTTGCTGTAAAAATCTCTTGAGGGATCTCCCTGGCTCGTAATGTTAGAGAATTCAGACTAAACAACTTAAAATACCCAACCAATTTGTTGTCCGTAGTATCTGTAGTTTCGCAACCATCATCGATTTTAAGGGTTTGAAGATTATGCAATGGCATGCTAGACGTTCTAATACTTTTTGCAGAAGCAGCTTTTGAAAAAGTTTTTTGCATGTTTCTCAAGGCTTGCGAGTCCAGCAAACTCATTGAATTCAAGTACAAGTGGCAAAGCTCTGAAAGCGTCCAAACTTGAGGTGACAACTCTGTGATAATTGTACCTCTTATATCTAGAGTCTGCAAATGTGGTAGGATCCCTCCGGAAAATGGTAACATCTTAATATTGGTATTTCTCAATCCCATGTATCTTAATCTGGTCATATTTTTAATATGAAATTTAGGAATGTTGTTTATTGTAAATCCATCAAGCTCGAACACTCTGAGGAATTCCATTCTCTTATCAGTCAGTCTAATATTTCCAACAGACTTGGTGTAATATTGTGGTAACCAGTTATAGAAAAATTTGTTTCTATTTGTCATCTTGCGGTAATAGGTTCGAGTGATTCTACTTATGGGGAAAACTAAAATCGCTCTTAAATTTTCATCCAAAATTTCTTTTAATATCTCGGCGCTTTGATGGAGCGCCATACGACGAGCACCTATCTCTTAGGGCTTTGACATCTCCTCAGTAGTAGTTAGATTTTTTACCTGAAGGAATTGACTCTCCCTTGCTTCGGACTTTGCTAGCTCACCCAAGAGGTCGTAGACTCTTAACCGACTTATCCAAACTCATATTTCATTCAAAATTCAAAATTTCAACCAAATTTCAAAATATATTTCAACCGATTTATCCAAGCTTATCCATATCCTATTTATTTGGAATTCAATTTTGAATTTTTGAATCCAACCAAATTCTCTCGTTCGTGAATCCTATTCAATTTCAAAATTTGAACCCCTCAGCATATTTAATTTTGAAATTTGAGCGTTCAATTTTAAAATTTAAATATATTCAATTTTGAAATTTGAACATATTCAATTTTGAAATTTGAAATTTGAAATTTGAATATAACCACATTCACACAACATATTTTGAAATTTGAACATAATAGTTCAATTTTGAAATTTGAACATATTCAATTTTGAAATTTGAAATTTGAATATGTTTAATTTTGAAATTTGAAATTTAAAATTTGAATATAAGCACAACCCCTCAACATATTAAATTTTGAAATTTGAATATGTTCAATTTTAAAATTTGAATATATTCAATTTTGAAATTTGAATTTGAAATTTGAATGTAACCGCATTCCCTCAACGTATTAAAATTTGAATCTCTTAACCTACTTATCCAAACTCATATTTCATTCAAAATTTAAATTTCCAACCAAATTTTAAAATATGTTTCAACCGATTTATCCAAGCTGACCATATCCTATTTATTTGGAATCCAATTTTGAATTTCTGAATCCAAGCAAATTCCCTCGTTTGTTAATCCTATTCAATTTCAAAATTTGAACCCCTCAGCATATTTAATTTTGAAATTTGAATGTTCAATTTTGAAATTTGAACATATTCAATTTTGAAATTTAAAATTTGAATATGTTCAATTTTGAAATTTGAACATATTCAATTTTGAAATTTAAAATTTGAAATTTGAATATAACTACATTCACTCAACATATTTTGAAATTTGAACATAACCGTTCAATTTTGAAATTTGAACATATTCAATTTTGAATTTTGAAATTTAAATATGTTCAATTTTGAAATTTGAACATATTTTGAAATTTGAAATTTGAAATTTGAATATAAGCACAATCCCTCAACATATTAAATTTTGAAATTTGAATAGATTCAATTTTGAAATTTGAATATATTCAATTTTGAAATTTAAATATAACCACATTCCCTCAATATATTCAAATTTGAATCTCTTAACCGACTTATCCAAACTCATATTTCATTCAAAATTCAAATTTATAACTAAATTTCAAAATATGTTTCAACCGATTTATCCAAGTTTACCCATATCCTATTTATTTGGAATCCAATTTTGATTTTTTGAATCCAAACAAATTCCCTCGTACGTTAATACTATTCAATTTCAAAATTTGTACCCCTCAGCGTATTTAATTTTGAAATTTGAACGTTCAATTTTGAAATTTGAACATATATTCAATTTTGAAATTTCAATATAACCATATTCACTCAACATATTTTGAAATTTGAACATAACCGTTCAATTTTGAAATTTGAACATATTCAATTTTGAATTTTGAAATTTGAATATGTTCAATTTTGAAATTTGAACATATTTTGAAATTTGAAATTTGAATATAAGCACAACCCCTCAACATATTAAATTTTAAAATTTGAATATGTTAAATTTTGAAATTAGAATATATATTCAATTTTGACATTTGAATTTGAAATTTAAATATAACCACATTCCCTCAACGTATTCAAATTTGAATATCTTAACCGACTTATTCAAACTCATATTTCATTCAAAATTCAAATTCCAACCAAATTTTATGTTTCAACCGATTTATCCAAGCTTACCGATATCCTATTTATTTGGAATCCAATTTTAAATTTTGAATCCAAACAAATTCCCTCGTTCGTTAATCCTATTAAATTTCAAAATTTGAACCCCTCAGCATATTTAATTTTGAAATTTGAACGTTCAATTTTGAAATTTGAACATATTCAATTTTAAAATTTGAAATTTGAATATGTTCAATTTTGAAATTTGAACATATTCAATTTTGAAATTTCATGATCAACAGAAGTTACTTAAGCCTAGTTGGTCAATCATGATCAACAGAAGTTCCATAATGTCGGGATCTTGATGAACAGGCACCCAGGCACAAACACGAAAGTGGTTTTGAAGTCCAGCTCTGGGATCCATGTCTTTACGTCGGGTAAAGACGGTGCGATCAGTTACAGGAACTTTAGAAATTGAATTATAGACCATGGCCGCAAGAGTGGTTTTGCCTGCACCACCCATCCCAGTGATGGCTACAACCAGTCGACGCCTCTCGGGATCAAGCAACCTGCCCACTAGAAGACTAACATCATGGTCCAAACCAACAACCACATCATCACCGAGGTGTGGAAATGACCGTCTCCATGGATGCAAATGACTCTGATCTGCAGCTGCGCTGCTGCTGCTGCTTCCACTACTGCTCCCTTCGCTTCTTTGCTCGTGCAAGTTAGGAATATATATAGTTCTACGTTCGACAATCTCGCGCATCTTGGATTTTAACTGCTTGATATCTCTCTGCAGATAACGAGAATAAAGTATTCTAGTGGCAGGAGCATACCTCTTTTCAAGCGAATAGCTATCGAATAAGTCCTCTGCTTCATATGCTACGTCTCTAACGGAGCTCAACCAGTTCTTGGTGGCAGCGTATTGTCTCTTCTTGTAGTCCATGGTGTTGAGGAAGGTCGCGAGCGCCTGCAGCTCTTGTTTCAGTGATTCAACATCGTCCGCCACGCTCCAAAATAGAGAAATTTCTTGGGTGAATAGGTCGCCAATTTTGTTCACGACGTAGGAAACTATTGCATCTTCCGACATCTCTCTCTCGCTGCCGGAGTTGGGGGAAGACACTGGAATGAAGCTTGAAATTGTGTGAAACTGAATGTAGTCTCTAATAATTGCTAGGAGCCTTTCTTTGCCATTCTCTTCTCCTTGACACAACCAATCAGCAGTGTCCACACAAATACTTTCGTAGGAACCTTCGTTCTCTCTTCCTCGAGTCAACCAATCAATTGATAGTGATTTATGTGAATCCCATTTGCTGATTAAATACCATTAATCGATCGTACCTATTATGTAAACAAACTCCAATCTACTATTCCTGATGGAAACGTTTTCACATATATTAAAATAACTGTTACAGGTAAAATTGCTTCGCCAGGTTCTGCACTTAAAACTTTGATATTATACTTTCTAAAATTTTGAAGGCCCTTCACTTTCACTTTAGTCCCTGCTTTTATTTTGCTACCAGGCGCATTCATGCACTGGGTCTCTAGATTTTTGTCCTTTTTATATTTATAAATTGAATTTTTGGTGAAGAGTTAGATAGTTATGCTTTTTCGTATTTTCAAGTTGTTTTCGATGTTAGAACTTTCGAATTAACGATCAGTTTCGTTAAATTTGATCTAAAGTATTTAAGAGTTCTAAAAAATAAATTTTATAATTTTTTGATATAATTTTGTCTAGTGATCGAAGGGATTCACAAGTAATAATTTTAATGATCATGGTGAGTAGTTTGTAAGTTTAATAATATAAAAATATTCACATTATATAAAATTTTGATAGAAAAAATTTTATACTATATTAAATAAGGGCTTTGCTAGGTGTACACCCCATAAGGGGTGTACATCCTACATCCCACCCCATTCTGGGGTGAGGCTTCTTTCACTAGCCAGTAAAATTCATCCCACCCAGGATGGGATCGGGTGTAGGATGTATGTGTACACTTATATATACCCATTAAGTAAGGGCTTCTAAAAAAAATACAAGCCTGACTCTTAAATGAAATAAATTAAGAATGCTTAGGCCTAGAAAGGTCGAACTTAAAAAGTTGGAGGGTCAAACTAGTAGCGCATGGTACCCTAATAATGCTATTCATATATCTAATTTTGGGTATACGATATACACTTCATTCATCATGGAGCGAAAATTTTTTTTCCTAGTCACTTCAAAGTGATCAGTAAAATTCATCATATCTTATAATAGGGGCAATAATATCCGTACACTCTATTTAGGGTGACGATGTATACCCTATCCATCCTAGGACAGAGACTTTTACACTCGTCATTTTGAAGTGACGAGTGAAATTCACCCCACCTTAGAATAGGTGGAGTGTAAGATTCATTTGGGATGTATAAAAATTATTTTTTATATTGGGCAATGCTACATGAACACTCTATTTGGGGTGTACGATGTACACCATGCCCATTCTAAGACAGGGACTCTTCCACTCGTCGCCAATCCCTCATTGTTAATCAAATTTTATTTTGGTTCTTAGATTTTAAATTTGACATTTGAAAAAATTGGGAATAAATTACTCCGCATTTACACACTGCTATCATTGTTCTATAATCTGTTATTTCAATTTTATTATTAATTGAGTTGAATTTTTTAAAATCTAGAAATTAGATTGTCGGACTGAAAGTATTACACAGATGAATTAGATGTATGCAATAATGGTTTTTATAAGGACTAAAGTGTGAACTAAAAGTTGTAAATTCAAACTATAAAAAGTTCAAAACAAAAATTAAAATCGATTAGAAGAAGTTCAAGGACTATTTAATGCATTTTACCAGTAGAAAAATTTAGCAAATAGAAAGAGAGAAAAAGAATTTAAAGGGTGTTATCTTTTTCTCAAAAAATAAACGATGATAATAATAATAATAATAATAATAATAATAATAATAATAATAATAAAGTCTTTGTTGCAAGTGGTGCACGATCGTGCACGTATACGTTGGGCTGCGAGTAAATAATATTTAAAATAATTAAAATATATAATTATTAAAATTTAAATTTAAAAAATTATAATTAAAGAAATATAAAAAAATAGCAGTTATATATATATATACTTTTATTAAAAAAATTTTAACTTATAAAGTTAAATTATATTAATAATTTTATTTTATAATTCAATCAAATATTTAGTTTTGATAGCTATTTTATAAAAAAAATAATAATTTTATATAATAAATTTTTAACTAAAAAGTTAAAGTTGAAAATCTTATTTCAAATTTAAGAATTAGAGAGGATATCTTTGTCTTGTTAAAATTGATGGGGAATTAAGAAACTATTGTATACACTTAGTCTATATTAATACTTTATACACCACAACTTATATTAACATATATACAAAATCTAATAATTTAAATTATATTTGATGAATTAATTTTAAAATTTTTATTAATGAATTTTAGGCATGTGTTGTACATATAAATATATATACTATAAAATATAGAATAGTATATATAATATAAAATATTTAAATAATTTATTGTATTATAAAAAATTATTTTTAATAATTAATTTAGAGTCGATTCATAGTGTACCGATGTAGTAACCGTGATTTTAAAATCTGAAATTAAGTTTAAATAGTTGCCTGGGTTATTAAATAGTAAAATTGAACTATTAGTGGTGCAATAGTGGCCCTAAAATATCGACTTTTGATCGGGGCCTGATCTCGAAAATCCGAGATCACCTTTGCGACCGTCTCGTCGAAACATGAAAGATTCATATTCATATGTTTACGATCCAACGGTCGGATTATCCAGAAATCAGCAAAGACCCGGGCGGGCCCCGCGACTTAAGTAGTGAATAGTAACCTCCTGTTTTAAATCCCCCGTCGACGGACGTCGGCCGTTTCACTGTCTAGACCCTGAACATAAGGGTGTGAGTAGTCAGTCTTAGCTATTTTCGATGTTCTGAGCGCAGTGGCGCTGACGAAATTTGCATTTTACGAGCCTAAAGCCTCGTAAAGCGTGCCGAACTGTATAATTTACAGTATAAGATGGATTTTAAAATTTATGGAGCTAAATTTTAGCAAACCAAAATCGCTACCTGATAGGTTTTGTCGAGCCGGACGTCGTGGCGGTGTCCATTTTTCAGTTTGACAACCCGGTTGTCTCGAAAAGCGTGAAATATGCAAAAAGTTGCAATATTTCGCAAAGAGTCCTTATATTTTATGTGTGGAATTGCTCCAAACTTGTTCAAGAGGGACCTCTGTGCATAATTGTTCTACAGTAAAGGGCTCATAGCAAAATACAAAGAGTTGAGGGCTAAATAGCAATTTGTTGCATTTTATATTATAGTTTTTTGGGTTTTCATTGTGAGAACCCTAGCCGCTCCTTGTGTGTAACCGCAGCCACCCCACGATCCCTACGACTTCTCTGCGAGGGTTCCCGAGCACTTGCATCGTCGGCCGCCTCCCCCGTCGCCGGAAAAACGAAGAACAAGTAACCTTGGTTCTTGATTTCGGGATTGGTTGTGTGGGGAGGCCATCAAATCGCAACAGCCCAAGTTTGGTGTCTCCTGGGTTTATCCTTTGGCACCTTGAAGCCTACCCCGAAGAGCCCATAGCCTGCCGTCGCCGGAGAAGGAACCTCGGCAACTTCTTCTTCCTCGGATCCGGCGAAGGTGAGGTCTTGTGTTTTTGTGTTTTTCTTGCTACCTTGATGCCCTGAGCCCCTCCATCACCTCTTGGTGAACCTCCCAGCCGAACCCCGAAGTCGGGAATGCTCCGGGTTGCCGGCGGGGAAAATGCACCCGCCGGAACCCTAGATCGCTCCGCCCAAGCCGTTTGCTGCATCCGGTGGCTCCAGCTTCGAACCAAGATGATAGGAAAATTCTGTAGGGCTTAGAGAATATCCCCAAGAAGTTTCATAGCATATGGCGTAGTGTGCGCTTCGCAGATCCGAGCCCTAGTTCCGGGCTAACTTTGCTCCGGCGCCGCTGCGGCTTCTCGTCGCCGGCCAATGCTCCAGCTGCCATCCTTGGGTGGAGAGGGACCCAAGGAGGCTTTTGCATGTGACCCATGTTGCTCAGTTGAAGTTGCACCATTAATGGTGCAAGAACCGGCCATGAGTGCTCCGCCGCCGCCGCCACCGGGTCTCGTCGCCGGCCATGCGCCCAGCAAGCTTAGTAGAGTCATTTAGCACCTACTGGTGTTTGTGCTTGAAGCCCTGAACCCTTGTATAAGAATCCACCATTAATGCCTTTAAAGTTTGTGTATATTGTTTGTAGCCCACCAAGTGTTCGAAGAAATGCTCGAGAGAACCAAATTGGTTCTGTGCATCCAGCAAGAGAGCATACGACTTCTGCAAACCTCCTGAGCATGATGCTCATTTTATTTCAGCAGATGACTGAATAGATGGAGAGATCTTGTTTGTGGAGCTCTTTAAGCTTATGTTTTGGAGTCGTTTTGCTCCAGCGATGTTTCTGGTCACCCCGCAGCACCTAGTTGGTGAGCCTCTGAGTTCTTTTGGTCTTCTGAACATGATGCTTGCATCTAATTTGGGTTTGGTCAAGTGTACGTGTTAATTGTAGCATTTAGAGCCTTTAAATACAGGAATTTTTGGCCCGAAGTTTTATTCGAGTTTCGCGTTGCTCCCAAAAGGTGAGCACGGTATCCAACAAGTTGAGAGCCACCTTCTGGTGGTGTCGGTTCATTAAAATAGCATTCCGAAATTAAATACAAGCGAAATTAGCATGAAAATGCATGCTTTTATGCAAATTGGTAAAATCCCGGGGGCCTAAATGAAATTGTGACCATACTAGCTGCTTTGTACAGTGTACACATGATCTCTAAACCTTTTGTTGGAGGTCCGATGCTTTTCGTTGAGCGGGAATTGGATCCCGAACCGTAAATCGGCAAAATCGCCGGTTTAACGGCGATTCGGCGTTAATCACGCAATTCGAGAAATGTTAGTGATTAATTTGTGTTGCCAAATATCAGTGGCTGTTCCCGGTGCTATTCTAAAGAGCCCGGTGATTTTAGTTATTAGTTTGCAACTTCCGGAGCCAAAATGGGCTTCCCGGGAGTGTTTCAGTGGTTACGGCTTTGCCGGTGCACAGGATTACCCAGAGTCTGATGTTAGGGCCTAAATGTCCTAAGTTAGACATTCTTGGGCAGCACGTGAAGTTTCACGAGTTTTGGTTATTGTTCAGCACAGATTGGGTCATAGTGGATCTATCGGCGGATTTCCGAAAATTCGAAAGTTTCCGGGACTTCAGCGAAGTTCCCTGTTTAGCTTGTCTGCACACAGTGTGTCAGTGGGTTGGGTATGTGTGAGAGTCTATTTCTGACCTGTACTTATGATTCAGGTCCCAGCAGTCTGCCGCCATCTTGCGAGCCATCCAGCAGCCACCGAGATCATTGGTGTGGGTTTATCTTCGGTCCGGGCTTTATCAGGTTTGCCCTATGGGGTGCCGTGGTAGGTTGGACCCCTGTTTTTGGTGTAACCCTGAGCCTATGCTTGAGCCTTTCTGTTTATTTCGATTCCAGCATTCAGTTATTACAGCTATGTTGCCTAGATATTTCAGTTAAGCTCTTTATATGCTTTCACTCTCAGCATTTAGTACGTATAGGGTTATACAGCTTGACATATACCATGTTTGTTTGGTTATCAGCCTAGTTATGCCAGCATTTCCTGTTCTATGATGCATGATAGAATAGGTGTACAGTTCTGCTATTTAGTTTCAGTTACAGTTCAGATATTCAGCTTCTGTTATTCAGATTCAGTTGTATAGCATCTGTGATTATTACAGCCTTCAGCATCCCGATAGGGATTTCTCAGCTTATTGCCGTTTGTGTGGTCTTTAGACCACGAGCTTGAGCATCAGCATTATGATCGCCACAGAGCCAGCTGTTCTTTCACGTACACTAGCGGGTTGATCCCCCGCAGTGGTGTACTTTACCGGTAAAGTGGTCAGCAGTGGCGACCCGTGAGCCCAGAGGGTTATGACAGCAGATTGGTGTACAGGTGGTATTTAGCCTGAGGTTCTGTGAGACCAAAAGTGGCATTTAGCCTGAGGTCCTTGGAACCAATAGTGGCATTGATTGGGTATTTATATTTGTTGTCATTCAGCACTTCCAGTTTGCAGTATTGTTAGTTACCAGCTTTGTTTATTGTATGATCATTATCTTCTCGTCAGATTTATCAGCATGATCAGTTTCTGCTTACCAGCTGTGTTTATTGCATGATTAGTCTTTATATGAGTACCCCTGCTTTCCACTTCAGCTTGATTAGATTTTATATCTACATCTTGTTATTCAGCCTTCAGTATATCCTGCTTTTGCTATCCGCTTATCATTGTATCCGGTAGGTACGACTTGCTGTTTCTCGGCCCGTCGTGCCCACTGGGATACATGTAGAGTGTATCTCACACCCCCTGGGTGACTGTTTTTCAGGTCAGTCGGGTGCTGGGAGATTGGGACGATCCAGTGAGCTGTTGCGCTAGAGTTGTCCCCTGCTATTGGCCGAAGTGGCCCAGTGCTAGTATTTTTGTTACAGTATCATGATCGTAGTTGACTCTGTATTTTTGTTGGTTGGAGTATTTGTGGATTCTGTCATGAGTAGTTGTGGATGTATTAGTTGTAGAGTTTATGTTTTTGGTTTTAGCTGTTGATTATTGCTCTCTGATTGTATCGCTGTACTTGCCTAGCCGAGCATGTATAGGGGAGACTCTGTCCGTGTGGACAGAGGATTTTCTATGCATGTGGCGGTCTGTTCACGTCCTGAGTTTAAAGTTTGAACTCTGAAAAAAAAAAAAAAAAAAATTCTACTGCTGTTTTGAAACTCGGGGCGTGACAACCGATGCATCCAATATTTTTTTGTGGATATGTTGAATACTTTCGTCGGCTCCTCCTACGTGAATTAGATTGGGACGTGGCTTCATATAAAACCATTTAGTTGGTGTGATTGAACTTTCAAATTATATATCTTATAGATATTATTATAATATCGTCACTACATTAAATATAAAATAAAATATTAAATATTCAAGTCTAAGTCTTCTTATTAAATTCTAAATATCATCATCATATTTTAAATTCTAAATTTTGATTCATTTACCTGCCACAAAAATGTATAGGTAAAATTTTACCATTGCAATGATGTTATTTGTCTCTTTCCTAGATAAAATGGTCAAATATTTAGAATGAATACCATATGATATTCAAGTTATTTTTTTTTAAATAAAATAATTTATTTTAATTTGTAGATAGAGTATATTATCCTATCAAATCATATTATTTAGTCACATAATTTTTTTTATGCAGAATAAGTTATTATTATTATTTTTTTTAAAAATATATTATATATTTTTGAATAAATTAAAAAATATATACTGAATACGATTTTCGTCATTATTTATGCATCCAAATAGAGTTTTACCAGTTATGAAAATATCAACTTAAAAAAAATAATAACAAAAAAGTCCACAGTTGAGGGGGGTTCACAAACAATTTTCTTAAAATTTGAAATTATATTCGGTCTGGCACACTCCATGGGACACAAAAAATGGAGCTGCTGTTGTCCAAAACAGCAAAAGTCCAAAAGTGTGTTTTGGCTTAGCAGAAGCTGGGCCAATACAGGGTCCACTGCATAGTGAGTTTTTCTAGCTTTAAATAAGAAAAATACTACTTGTACATCCAATTTATTTAGGATGTATATTTTACACCCACTCATCCTCAAGATCTTATATCCAATCCATCTTCAGGTAGGATAAATTTCACTCGTCATTTCGAAGTAATCAGTAAAATATACTTCACTCTTGAATCGGTGGGATATATATCATACATTCTTTTTTGGAGTGTATGAGTAGTATTGTTTAAAAAAAAATAATTCTTGTACATACCAAAAGAAATGTAAATCTTATACTTTATCTATTTCAGGATGGGATAAATTTTACTGATCACTTTAAAGAATTTGCACCTTAGAATGGATGGGATGTGCATCATACACTCCAAATAAGAGCAATGCTATCTGTACACCTTATTTGAAGTATATAATGTACAATCCAGAATGGAGGATCCTTAACTTGTCACTTCGAAGGGATATACAAGAATTATTTTTCTTAAAATAAAGGAAAAATTTTAAATTTTCTTCTATAGCTCAGTACTTTTTCATTTCAGTATTATGTACTTTAAAACATATCACTTTAATACCGTGTGATTTTTTTTTTTTTTTTTTTTTGTCAGTATTTTTGTTAATTCGTCGTTATAACATATAGAAAAAAACTTTAGATTTCCATCTTTTGATTTACCGAATTTTTACTTTAGTACCATGTGATTTATCGAATTTTTATTTTAATACCTTGTTATTTTTTACCTTCTTAGTCATTTAATAAAAATATTAAAGGAGGAAACGGAAAGAGAAAAATGATATACTAAAGTGGTACACTTTAAACTATATGGTAGTAAAGTGAAAAACTGTCAAACCAAAAATTTTTCCTTAAATATAAATCAAATGGTTCTGTAATGTTGTGGAATGGGTTTACAAAGATAAATAAGACGGAAATGGGGGAGAATTTTTTAAATTAGTAGAGAAGAAAAAAAAACTAGTAATTTAATATTTTTTTTTATTATCAAAATTATTTCAGCATAAATTTATTTGAAATCACTGGAAGTGAGTTTAATTTGTAGATGATGTTATTAATTGAAGACATTTTGATTTTGCTTGATAAATTAACCAAATCTACTTGCTAATTCCTCGCTGAATCTTACTAAATTTATTTATTTTTTTATTTATTTTTGTATGTGAGAATGAATTTGTCTAAAAATTTGAGGACTAAAATGGGATATTGCTAAAAGTCCGGAGACTAGTATGCAATTTACTCTACTCTTCTTCCACCAAACCCACCTCTCCCGCTATTTGAAGCACCACGCCATTTCCCCCTCCCCCCTCTCTCTCTAAAATTCTCTCTCTCGCTCTCGCTCTCGCTCTGCTTCGTCTCTGCGAAAATGGCAGAGATATCTCGCCTACATCTCTCGACATGCGAAGCTCTCGAAAACCCAAGGCGAGTAATCATCTTCTCCCAGGTGATCTCCAAATCCGTACCTTCCCATTTTCCGCTCCGTTTCTTAGGTTTTTTTTTTTTTTTTTTTTTTTTTTTTTTTCTGCTGATGGAGTGATCGGAACAAAGAAGTTTCGAGTTTGTTTTCTTTTCGGATTTTTGTAGGTAGTCCTTGTAAATTCAGGGATTTTGTGCATTTTTGTGCAATTCATAATAATCTGCTATTGTAATTAGCTCATGTTCTTGTTCTTGCCTTTTTTTCTTTTTTATTTTATTTTATTTTTTTTGGTAAAATATATTTTAAAAATGGTCGTTGCTCTTGTGATTTTGTGAAATTTGGTTGAAAATTCTATTTGTTAATTGCATTAGTTTTTATGGAACTTGTGAACTATTCCACAATTGTGATACAAAGAATAAGTAAATGTTGTTGGAGATTTCAATTTGGTTTCATTAATATTAATATATAGTTGGATGATAATGGTACAGTTAATATTGTTTTATATACAAATTTTTACGGTGGTATAGTAGACTGATGCGAGATCATGAAAATATTATTCAATAGAGGAAAGAATGCACAGTGAATATTTTAAACATTAGAATCATTATTTTTCATTGAAATATGTAGAACAAAGTAAATTAAGACTTCACAAAACCGCACGATTTGTATGCCAATTTGTTGTCTATCTACGTGTTCGATTGTAGGTTATCGGATCTGAATTTAGGATTAGGACTTCAGCTTAAACCAGAATCTGAATGAGTATATGGTGATCCCAATATATGCAATATATGTCCAACTGAATTTATATAATAAGAGTACAATAAGAAAGTAAGTTCTGATATATGATAAATAGCTGGTTTTCAGCCCACGAGTTTCTTTTAACTGACGCTTTCTGAAGAAGAGAAAGAGGATAAAAAGGTAGGTAGACAAATTACCAATATGTTTAGGCTATTGGAGAAAGATCTTGCCATGGCTAGCAGTCTTGGATGATGACTCTTACAGTATGTGTCCTGCGCCGAGCATTAATCTCCTCAACGAAACTAGAGGGAATCTTTTTACATTTTAGAACTTGTAAGGTGGTGATGTGATTCAGACCATTCGGAACCGCATGCAGATTGGTGCAACAATGGATAGACAAGCGCATAAGATTTGGAAAGGATTCACGCTCCATGTTGAGCAATGCTAGATGAGATAGGTTGCTGAGCTTAAGGTAAGATAAGTTAGGGAAGCTGCCTGGCGAACAGGAAATCTCTCGACATTGGCAAGCATTATCTTTCAATTTGAGAATCCTGAGGTTTTTTAGCTGCCCTAGTGTTCGTGTCGGTTCTCCTTTCAAGTTTGAGCGAGACAATGCGAGCTCGGTGATGTGAGGTGCGAAACATTCGATACCACTGATTTCATCGGGCTTCAATATTCCATCTAATTTCAACTTATGTAACTTTGCATGAGTTGATGTTGCTATAAAAATCTCTTGAGGGATCTCTCTGGCTCGTAATGTTAGAGAATTCAGACTACTCAACAACTTAAGATACCCAACCAATTTGTTGTCAGTAGTATTTGGAGTTTCCCAATCATCACTGATTTTAAGGGTTTGAAGATTATACAATGGCATGCAAGACATCCTGATACTTTTTGCAGAAGCAGCTTCTGAAAGAGTTTGCATCTTTCTCAACGCTTGTGAGTCCAGCAAACTCATTGAATTCAAGTATAAGTGGCGCAGCTCTGAAAGCGTCCAAACTTCATATGGCAACTCTGTGATAAATGTACCTCTTATATCTAGAGTCTGCAGATGTGGAGGGATGCCTCCAGAAAATGGTAATGCCTCAAAATTGGTATTTCTCAATCCCAGGTATCTTAATCTAGTCATATCTTTTATAGGAAAATGACAAATGCTATTTGGTTTCAATCCATCTAGTTCAAGCACTCTGAGGAATTCCATGCTTGTCTTTGGCTTATAAATGAATGGATAGAAGTTGACGAAATTTGAAAACCACTTTTGGATCCGTCCTTCACTATTAGTAAAGATTTGGTTTATTCTGCTTGCGGGGAAAACTAAAAGAGCTCTTGATTTTTCACACAGAATTTGAGGTAATCTCGCGGAGCTTTGATGAAGCGCCATACGACGAGCAACTATCTCTTGGGGCTTTGACTCCTCTTCAATAGTAGTTAGATTTTTTACTTGAAGGAATCGACTCTTTCTTGCTTCGGACTTTGCTAGCTCACCCAAGAGGTCGTGGACTCTTACCTTTTTTATACTCATATCAGCTCCTCGCTTCACTATTTCAACCAGACACCTTTGTGCCAACTCCTCCAAGTAGTTGGTTGCAGTATCCTCTAGTGTTATACCTTCTTCTTTGGGTATCAGATCATCTCCAATCCACAACTTCGTCAATTTTGAGGCACTAATTTGAGAACCATGTGGGAAAGCTCCCAAGTATAGAAAACAAAATTTTATGTTGTAAGGCAAGTCGTAGTAGCTCAAAGCAAGGATTTCTAAGCATAGCCTCCCATCATCTGTGGAATCCCAGTTCATATTATCAAGCAATTTCGACCACACAGAAGGATGCTTTAGTTTTGTCGAAACAAGACCTCCTAGTACCACCAGAGCAAGAGGCAAACCAGCACATTTCCTACATAGCTGACGGCCCAAGTCCTCGAGCCCTCTTGGGCACATAGGCTGGTAGTGCGGAGTTAATTTTGGAAAAACTTTTGTAAAGAAAAGTCGCCAACTATCATCCTCGTTTAAAGGCCTCATTTCGTAGGGTTCAGAACCTGGGTCATGATAAAAGGCAACATCCTTGAATCTAGTTGTTACTATTATTCTACTTCCATTGCCTGAATTTGGAAGTGCTGCTTTTAATTGATCCCATACTTCTTTCCTCCAGATATCATCCAACACTATTAGGTATCTCCTCTGCTTCAAAAACCAATATAGCTTCTCCTTCAAGCGCTGGACGTGCCATCTCCTTAGATAAGAATGTACAAAAGTCGGAGAGTTCATAGATTCACTTAAGCCTAGTTGGTCAATCATGATCAACAGAAGGTCCATAATATTAGGATCCTGATGAACAGGCACCCAAGCACAAACAGCAAAGTGGTTTTGAAGTTCACCTCCGGAGTCCACTTCTTTAAGCCGGGAAAAATGTGCGTGACCGCTTGCTCGTACTTTAGAAATTGAATTGTAAACCACAGCCGCAAGAGTGGTTTTGCCTGCGCCACCCATCCCAGTGATGGCTACAACCTGTCGACGTCTCTCCGAGTGAAGCAACCTTTCCACTATAAGATTAGCATCGTGTTCGAAACCAACAACCACATCATCACCAAGGTGTGCATATGACCGTCTCCACGGATGCAAATGACTTTGATCTGCAGCTGCGCCGCTGCTGCTTCCACTACTGCTTCCTTCGCTTCTTTGCTCGTGCAAGTTTGGTACGTATATGGTTCTACGTTCGACAATCTCACGGATCTTGGATTTCAATTCTTCGATTTGTTTATTCACTGAACAAGAATGAAATATCCTAGTGGCGGGAGCGTACCTCTTTTCGAGCGAATAAGTATCGATCAAGTCCTCTGCTTCATATGCTACGTCTCTAACAGAGCTCAACCAATTCTTCGTGGTCGCGTCTTGTCTCTGCTTGTAGTCCATGTTGTTGAGGAAGATCTCGAGTGACTGCAGCTCTTGTCTCAGTGATTCAATATCGTCGGCAACCTTCCAAATTAGAGGAATTTCTTGGGTGAATAGGTCGCCGATTTTGTTCACTATGTAGGAAACTAAAGCATCTTCCGACATCTCTCTCTCGCAGCCGAGTCGGGGGATGACACTGGAATGAGGCTTGAAACTGTGTGAAACTGGATGTAATCTCTAATTGCTAGGAGCCTTTCCTTGTCAATCTTTGCTCCTTTAGTCAACCAACCAATTGGCAGTCTCCACATAAATACATTGGTGGGAACCTTTTGCTTGCCATTCTCTCTGACTTGTGATTTATGCAATCCCATTTTCTTACCACTACCATTAATAGCTATGATATGATGTTAACAAAATCCAATCTACTATTCCTGATGGAAATGTTTTCACATATGTATCAAAATAACTGTGTACAGGTCCTGAACTTAAACTTTGATATTTTACATTCTAAACTTTTGAAGGGACTTTCAAAAGTTTAGTCCCTACTTTTATTTTTCAATTAGGATCTATTTGGCAATCTATCAATATATAGTAATAGACTATTTTAAAAGACATAGTAAATATTTCGTTTCTCACAAGAACTTCGGATTTTAAATTTATTCAAACACTAAAAAAACATAGTAAATCTTTTTTTTTCAGAATATTTAGAATTTCGTACCAACCTATTACAATGAAAAATGAAACTCTTTTCTCAAATATTGCAATTATCAACCTTTTCGTACCAACCTCTTTTTTTTTTTTTTTGGGCCCGATTGCTCTTCGCAAACAACTGCTGCCCAGTTGCTAAATTCACCATCGTTATGAATGAAGCGGCAGCATGCTGCATTTCCCTCAAAAAAAAAAACATTGCAATTGCCAAACGGATCCTGCAGCAAAATTTATTGTTTGCATCTAGTGCATATTTACCAGTTATCTTGCACTTTTTGTCCTTCTCTTTCATATTTGATTCTAGCAGTTATCGAAAATATGTCCATTTTATATCTAAAAATTTAAAATTTAAAATTTAAATCAAAAGTATGAAAATTAAAATTTTAAATCAAAAGTATGAGATGGACAAAGGACTGATGGTATTCGTTGTTTATGTGCATGCTGAGAATTAAAGTGAAATAAATTAGTTAATCTGTTAGGATAGTTCAAGAAGATAAAAATATTACTGTATAATATGAATTTTAAAAGTAATTTTGAAAAAAAAAAAAGAAAAAAAAGAGATTCTACAGTATTGTTGAATGGGTTTTTAAAAGACATACAAGATGGAAATGGAGGGAGTATTTCTTAATCTGGTCGAGAAGAGAGCTCGAGGCCTTCTTGCCTTTCTTTTGTTTTTTGTTTTTCTTCTTTTTTTTTTTTTTTTCTTTTTTTTTTCTTTTGGTAAAAAGTGTTTTGGAAATGGTCGCTGATTTGTGATTTTGTGAATTCTAATTTCGAAAAGAGATTATTTTGTGATTTTGTGGATTGAAGTAAAAAATTCTATTTGTTAATCCGCTTAAATCTCTCTCGTGTGCATTAGTTTTTATGAAACTTGTGAACTGTTCTACAATTATGGTACGAAGAATAAGTAAATATTGTTGGAGATTCCAATTCGGTTTCATAAATATTAATATATAGTTGGATGATAATGGTACGATTAAAATTGTTTTATATACAAAAAATTTTCGTACCGCTGTAGTAAATTAATAGCTATTGGAGAAAACTTATCCAATCAGGGTCAGATTTGAACATAAATGTTAAAAACAATTGTAGACCGATGCAAGATCATAATAATATTATTGTGACCCTTGAACCTGAGGCGTAACAAATGCCACACCCTGCTAGAATAGCAAATATGCAAGAATGCAGAACCAAACAGAAAACAGACAGAACAATTATTACAATAAAAACTATGCAATCCAAAGAATCAGAAATATGTGACTAACAACAAAATTTTGAGCAGAAACAAATTAAATCTCACAATTGCAAAACATAAGGTCTACAACAAAATACTAAAGAAAAGCTTGGTTCAGCAGATACCACAAATAACAAAAATACGAGATACGAAGAAAAACAACAAAGCAAACGCAAATAAACTAGATGCTAGTTTACGAAGCAAATCACATACTAGGTGCTAGTTTATGAAGCAAATCACATTTAACTGCACCAGATATAAAAATGAACAAAAATAACTCAAACAACGACTACGCCCAACTTTCACTCGGACCCGCTTCCGCGTCGAAGTATAATTCCTACAACATCTGTATAAGCAACCATACACCACATTAGTCGGATTAAGCATACAACAAAATAAATAACAAAAGTTCTGAAGTAAAATTTTCATACATGATTTAAATTAAATGACTGGTCTTTTATTTACAAAATTAAAAAAAACAGAGATTATAAGTTAGCAAAGCATTTTTCTTTTGGCAAATAAACGAAGTTAAAATAAATAAGTATCTGGTAACTAACTATATAGAGTGACTCGTTGGCGAGATATAAAGGCATCCGAAAATGCATATACAGAATAGAGGCGCTCAAAAGCGCAAATATAGAACGGATGCGCTGGTAGGTGCAGATATCCGGAGGCGCAATATATAGTCGAAGCTAGCTTTTATAACAATGTACTTGTCAATAAGACCAACATTAGCATGCCAGAATATCAAAAGATATTATAATTTAAAATACTTATTCAACCACTAAATACATAACAGGGTATCAAATTTCAAAATTTTTTTACTAAAAGAACCAATCAATCAAAGTTAAAACTCATTTTTCATAAACTCATTTTTCAGAAGTATGTAATAATACGCTAAATCCTTAGTTTTAAAATATAGAAAATATGAATTTTCTTATAATCAGAATATTTTTCTATATTATATTGCGGAAAAAACTAACGGGTGACTAATCGCATAACTTAAAAGTAGTTTCTAAGCAAAGAAGCTATCAGGTGAAAAATTGCACAAAGAGTCAATCACCGAACCTAAATTAAGAATTACAATTCTCTACAAGCTACTAAAAGAATAAAATGCAAAATAGAGATAATACACAAAATATCAATCTAATTAATGAACGGAATCTAAAATAATAAGCAACAAATCACAAGTATAAAGTACGGAATTAACAATCACAAACTTATTAGCTTGCGATTGACTTTCCAAAAAGAAATGATACACAAACAACTAATTTGGATAGGTTCACAAAGGTTAACAATGTCGATTACCAATGGTTGCCAAAAAGTTTAGAATGATAACTAATAAACGGAAACTCGACTATCAATCAAGAAAATGTAGGCTCTAAAGACTTAGCTATTCAAAAGAGCAAAATATCATGAATAGAATTTTAAATATTAAACGAAGGTTCTAGTACTTGAAAAGATGATTTTCAAATGTTGAAACATAAGTTTTCAACCAATAATTATATAAGATCAAAATTATGAGCAAAAATGACATTTGCCTAATCTTAGACATTTTGTCGAACACATTACAGGCATTCCGAAAAGCATGCAGACTGTGAGATCATGAAAATATTATTCAATAGAGGAAAGAACGCACACTGAATATAGGACATATGGACAATATTTTAAACATTAGATTCATTATATTTCGTAGAATTATGTGGAACAAAGTAAATTAAGACTTCACAAAACAGCATGATTTGTATGTCAATTTGTTGTTTATCTACTACTATACCAGTGTTTGAATGTAGATTGTTGGATCTGAATTTATGATTAGTACTTCAGCTTAAACCAGAATATGAATCAGTATATGGTGATCCCGATTCATGCAATATATGCCCAACTGAGTTTATACAATAAGAATACAATAAGAAAGCAAGATCTGACATATGATAAATATCTGGTTTTCAATCTACAAGCTGTTTTTAACTGAAGCTTTCTGAAAGAGAAAGGGGACAAACGGAGGAAGACAAATCTGTTTCTATTTATAATATAAAATAAGTAGGAGGAATCTATGTGCCTTCACTAGCTAGCACATTTTATTATAAATTCAAACATTTGTTAGTGTCCCGCAATTGAAGGCCCACAAATTGCAACGAGTGTCCTCGATCTACAGCGGAATCTAAGAAAAAAATAATAAACATTTAGATGCAAAAAACATTGCATTATTATATTTTAAACAACACTTCTAATTTTCCCCCCTTTTTTAAATAGCTAATCTAATCCAATAGAGTAAACTCAATTAATTTATGTTATTAGAAAATTTTGAACGCGAGAAAGATATGCATTAATGCATGAATTAATCTTAATTATTTAACAACATACATACATACATACATATATATATATATATATATATATATATATATATATATATATATATATATATATATATATATACTTCTAACTAAAATACTGAAGATAATTAATTAAATAATTAGTACAGAAATTAAAAAGAAAAACATGATACAGTGATGAATATAGTAAGAAACAGAGATACTGTAGTTAATTATAATAACTAGAAGAAGAGATTAGTAGACTCATGCAGGTTGTTGTGCTGCTGCTGCTGCTCTTTGTATTGCTGGTTATTGCTGAGCTCTTTTGCTTCTCCTTCACTCAGACTCTCCCCTTTCTCTTCTTGTTCTCCCCTTTCCCTTCTTGCTCTCCTCCTTCCGCGTCAGCGTCGGCATCGTCTCTGACATCACATTCGATTCCTGCGGCGCGAAGATCGCCATGAAGCGCTCCGTGCTATTCCTAACCTTTGTCACTTTCGCTGTCAATGCCGCTGCCTTCGAGTTGAACTCTTCGAGCTGGCGGAAGTAGGGACTCGTCTTGGCGTGCGGCGGCCCCCTCTTGCCGGAGTCCATCGCCTTGCGGAAGAACTCACAGTGAATATAGGACATATGGACAATATTTTAAACATTAGATTCATTATATTTCGTAGAATTATGTGGAACAAAGTAAATTAAGACTTCACAAAACAGCATGATTTGTATGTCAATTTGTTGTTTATCTACTACTATACCAGTGTTTGAATGTAGATTGTTGGATATGAATTTATGATTAGTACTTCAGCTTAAACCAGAATATGAATCAGTATATGATAATCCCGATTCATGCGATATATGCCCAACTGAGTTTATACAATAAGAATACAATAAGAAAGCAAGATCTGACATATGATAAATATCTGGTTTTCAATCTACAAGTTGTTTTTAACTGAAGCTTTCTGAAGAAGAGAAAGGGGACAAACGGAGGAAGACAAATCACCGCAGAGAAGAGACGTACCTTCTGGGAGCTGGTAGTTTGGATGATGACTCTCACAGGATGCGTCCAGAGCCAGTTAGTAATCTTCTCCACGAAAGGAGGGGGCATTTTTTTACATTTTAGAATTTGCAAGGTGGTGATGTGATTCAGACCATTCGGAAACGCATGCAGATTGGTGCAAGAATGGATAGACAAGTGCATAAGATTTGGAAAGGATCCGAGCTTCATGTTGAGCGACGCTAGATTAAATAGGTTGTTGAGCTTAAGGTAAGATAAATTAAGGAAGCTGCCCGGCGAACATAAAATCACTTGACATTGGAAAGCATCATCTGTCAATTTGAGAATCATGAGTTTTTTTAGCTGCCCTAGTGTTTGTATCTGCTCTTCTTTCAAGTATGAGCGACACAATGAGAGCTTGGTGATGTGAGGTGCGAAACTATCGATACAGAGTTTATTGTCCCGCAATGGACCTTTTAATTTCAACTTATGTAACTTTGCATGAGTTGATGTTGCTGTAAAAATCTCTTGAGAGATCTCCCTAGGTCGTATTTTTAGAGAATTCAGACTACTCAACAACTTAAGAAACCCAACCAATTCGTTGTCAGTAGTAGATTGAGCTTCGCAATCATCTTCGATTTTAAGGGTTTGAAGATTATGCAATGGCATGATAGTTTTTGCAGAAGCAGCTTCTGAACGAGTTTTTTTCATGTTTCTCAACGCTTGTGAGTTCATCAAACTCATTGAATTCAAGTATAAGTGGCGCAGCTCTGTAAGGGTCCAAACTTGCGATGGCAACTCTGTGATAACTGTACCTCTTATATCTAGAGTCTGCAAATGTGGCGGGATCCCTCCGAAAAATGGTAACATCTCAATATGGGCTGGGATTCCACAGATGATGGGAGGCGATGCTTAGAAATCCTTGCTTTGAGCTACTACGACTCGCCTTACTGCATGAAATTTTGTTTTCTTTACTTGGGAGCTTTCCCACAAGGTTCTCAAATTAGTGCCTCAAAATTGACGAAGATGTGGATTGGAGATGAACTGATACCCAAAGAAGAAGGTATAACACTAGAGGATACTGCAACCAACTACTTGGAGGAGTTGGCACAAAGGTGTCTGGTTGAAATAGTAAAGCGAGGAGCTGATACGAGTATAAAAAAGGTAAGAGTCCACGACCTCTTGGGTGAGCTAGCAAAGTCCTGAGCAAGAGAGAGTCGATTCCTTCGGGTAAAAAATCAAACTACTATTGAAAGGAGTCAAGGACCCAAGAGATAGGCGCTCGTCGTATGGCGCTCCATCAAAGCCACGACATAATAAAAGAAATTTCGGATGAAAAATTAAGAGCGCTTTTAGTTTTCCACACAAGCAGAATCACTGGAATATGTGAATCCCATGTATCTTAATCTGGTCATATTTTTAATATGAAATTCAGGAATGCTGCTTTTTGTAAATCCATCAAGTCTGAACACTCTGAGGAATTTCATTCGATTATCAGTTTGACTAATGTTTCCAACAGACCATCCGTTTCTGTAACAGCGTGGCAAGCGCTGGAAAAAATAGCTCCTAATTTTTGTATCGGGCTTTTCATAGATTCCAGTGATTCTGCTTGTGTGGAAAACTAAAAGCGCTCTTAATTTTTCATCCGAAATTTCTTTTATTATGTCGTGGCTTTGATGGAGCGCCATACGACGAGCGCCTATCTCTTGGGTCCTTGACTCCTCTTCAATAGTAGTTTGATTTTTTACCCGAAGGAATCGACTCTCTCTTGCTTCGGACTTTGCTAGCTCACCCAAGAGGTCGTGGACTCTTACCTTTTTTATACTCGTATCAGCTCCTCGCTTCACTATTTCAACCAGACACCTTTGTGCCAACTCCTCCAAGTAGTTGGTTGCAGTATCCTCTAGTGTTATACCTTCTTCTTTGGGTATCAGTTCATCTCCAATCCACATCTTCGTCAATTTTGAGGCACTAATTTGAGAACCTTGTGGGAAAGCTCCCAAGTAAAGAAAACAAAATTTCATGCAGTAAGGCAAGTCGTAGTAGCTCAAAGCAAGGATTTCTAAGCATCGCCTCCCATCATCTGTGGAATCCCAGTTCATATTATCAAGCAATTTCGACCACACCAAAGGATCCCTCATTTTTGTCGAAACAAGACCTCCCAGTACCAGCAGAGCAAGAGGCAAACCAGCACATTTCCTACATAGCTGACGACCCAAGTCCTCAAGCTCTCTTGGGCGTATAGGTTGGTCGTGTGGAGGAGTTAGTTGTGGAAAAACTTTTGTAAGGAAAAGTCGCCAACTATCATCCTCGTTTAAGGGCCTCATTTCGTAAGGTTCGGAATCTGGGTCATGATAAATGGCAACATCCCTGAATCGAGTTGTTACTATTATTCTGCTTCCGTTGTCCGAATCTGGAAGAGCTTGTTTTAATTGATCCCATACTTCTTTCCTCCAGATATCATCCAACACTATTAGGTATCTCTTCTGTTTCAAAAACTCATATAGCTTCTCCTTCAAGTGCTGGACTTGCAATTGCTTCTCCTTCAACTGCTGGACTTGCAATTTCCATTGATAGTTTGTAGAGTTACTTAAGCCTAGTTGGTCAATCATGATCAACAGAAGTTCCATAATGTCGGGATCTTGATGAACAGGCACCCAAGCACAAACATCAAAGTGGTTTTGAAGTCCAGCTCTGGGATCCATATCTTTACGTCGGGTAACGATGGTGCGATCACGTACAGAAACTTTAAAAATTGAATTATAAACCATGGCCGCAAGAGTGGTTTTGCCTGCACCACCCATCCCAGTGATGGCTACAACCTGTCGACGCCTCTCGGGATGAAGCAACCTGCCCACTAGAAGACCAACATCATGGTCCAAACCAACAACCACATCATCACCGAGGTGTGGAAATGACCGTCTCCATGGATGCAAATGACTCTGATCTGCAGCTGCGCCGCTGCTGCTGCTTCCACTACTGCTTGGAGACGCAAATGACTCTGATCTGCAGCTGCGCCGCTGCTGCTGCTTCCACTACTGCTCCCTTCGCTTCTTTGCTCGTGCAAGTTAGGAACATATATAGTTCTACGTTCGACAATCTCGCTCATCTTGGATTTTAACTGCTTGATTTCTCCCTGCAGATTACGAGAATTAAGCATGATGTTGGGATTCAGAATAAAGTTTAACTTTAGGATTAATTATATATATATATATATATATATATATATATATATATATATATATATATATATATATATATATATATATATATATATATATATATATATATATATATATATATATATATATATATATCGTACATTCGATTTCGAATGTACAAATAGTATTGTACAATAAAAAAAAAAAAATTAAAAATTTCTGTATAGTTTAGTGCTTTTTCATTTCAGTATCATGTAGTTTAAAGCGTATCAAGTTAGTACTGTACTGTGTGATTTCGTTTTTCTCTTTCTTTCTTTCTGTTAACTCTTCATTAAAACATATAAAAAAACTTTAGATATACTCTTTTGGTTTACTGAATTTTTACTTTAGTAACTTGGGATTTTTCGAAATTTTATATTTTATTTTAATACCCTGTTATTTTTTACCTTCTTAGTGATTTAATGAAAAAATTAGAGAAGGAGATAACGTAAAGAGAAAAGCGAAACTATAGGATACTTTTAAGTGATACACTTTAAACCACATAATAATAAAGTAAAAAATTGTTGGAATCAGAAGTTTTTTTAAAAATTTAAATCAAATTGTTCTACAATGTTGTGGGATGGATTTAAAAAGATAGGTGGGATTTCTTAAACCGGTAGTAGAGAATAAAAAAGAAAAAACTAGTAATTTAATATATTTTTTTTGTTATTAAAATTATTGCAGCATAAATTTGTTTGAAACCATTCGAAGTGGGTTTAATTTGTGAATGATGTTATCAACTGAACAGATTTTGATATTGCTTGATAAATTAACCAAATCTAATTGCTAATGTCTTGCCGAATTTTACTAAATTTATTTATTTTATTATTTATTTATTTTTGTATGTGAAAATGAACTTGTTTAAAAGTTTAAGGACTAAATGAGATATTGCTAAAAGTCTGGGGACAAATGTGCAATTTACTTTCTCTCAAAAAAAAAATGTGCAATTTACTCTTCTTCTTCCCATCCCACTCTCCCACTCACGCAATTTATATTATATATTATTCTAAAATATATTTTGGTTATTTATTTATATATAATATTTTAAAGTATTTTTATATATTAATATATTAATATTGAAATACTTTATATAATAATATAATTATAATATCATTAGATGTAATATTTTAATTATTTTATATGAAAAAAATATATTATTTTTATATTTATTATTATACATATATTAAATATTTTATATATAAAAGATATAAATAAAAATAATTTTGATATTTTAAAAAAATTTAATTAATTTTCTTTTACTATTTTTTATTATTTTTTATAAAATTACCAAATAAAATTTTATTATTCTAAAAAATAAAAAAAATATTAAGCCAAATATAATTTTTTTTTTTATTTCTCTATATTTTAAAATAACAAATTATTCTAAAAATAAAAATATTTCTTTTTTAAAATATTATTTCGTTACCAGAGCCTTTCTATGTCATTCTCTTAGCGAGACACAACCCATCAGCAGTGTAGGCTTTTTTTTTTTTTTGGAAAATGATAAGTGTACACCCCATTTGGGGTATACATCTTACACTATAATTATCCAAGGGTAAGGTAAATTCTACCGATCACTTTGAAGTGATCGATGGATAAACTTTCATCCTTAGATGGGGTGGGATGTATGATGTACACACATTTCGGAATGTACATATAGTATTTTTTTTTTTTTTTTTTTTTTTTTCTCTTCGGTCATCCTCCCTTGCTTGAGTCAACCCGTCAATGCGTGTGATTTACGCAATCCCATTTGTTGATTAAATTAAATACCATTAATCGTAGTAGAACTTATATATTTTCAAAAGTACCAAATAAAATATATTTGTGAATTTTTTATCATTAGATTTATATTAGAATTTGTGCTATTTATTTTTTTTCTTTCTCTCTCTTTAGTTGACTTTATAAATACACAAATCTCAATACAAATTCAATGATAAAAAATTCATAAGCATATTTTACCTTATACTTTCAAGTGTATATAAGCTCTACTATATATATATATATATATGAGAAGTGCTAGGTGTACACCCCAAATGGGGTGTACATCCTACACCCACCCCATCTTGGGGTGGGTATTCATCCACTCGTCACATCATGTGACGAGTGGAATTCACCTACCCCTAGGATGGGGTGGGTGTAAGATGTACACCCCATTTGGGGTGTACATCTAGCATTTTTCTATATATATATATATATATATATATATATATAGAGTTGGGCTGGAATGCTATTGATAGCACCAACCCAACTTTGCCACCCATTTTTTAGCCTTTAGATCGCATTGAGATTTGTGCATGCTCTTTAATGAAAAAGAGAAAAAAGAAAAAGTAAAAAGAAAAAGTAAAAAGTAAAAAGCTTTTCTTTTTCATTAAAGAGCATGCACAAATCTCAATGCGATCTAAAGGCTAAAAAATGGGTGGCAAAGTTGGGTTGGTGCTATCAATAGCATTCCAGCCCAACTCTATATATATATATATATATATATATATATATATATATATATATAGTAGAGCTTATATACACTTGAAAGTATAAGGTAAAATAATCGTAGTAGAACTTATATATTTTCAAAAGTACCAAACAAAATATACTTGTGAATTTTTTATCATTAGATTTGCATTGGAATTTGTGCTATTTATTTTTTTTCTTTCTCTCTCTTTAGTTGACTTTACAAATACACAAATCTCAATACAAATTTAATGATAAAAAATTCATAAACATATTTTACCTTATACTTTCAAGTGTATATAAGCTCTACTATATATATATATATAAGTGCTATCTAGTTATTTGTCCTTATGGAGTGTAATTAAACACCATTAATCGTAGCTGTTCACATGTGTATATATATATAAAAAAGTACTAGTTATTCTTCCCTAATGGAGTGTAATTAAATAATATTAATCGTAGCTGTTCACATGTGTGTATATATATATATATATATATATAAAAATAAAAGTACTAGTTATTCTTTCCTTATGGAGTGTAATTAAATATCATTAATCGTAGCTGTTCACATGTGTGTGTATATATATATAAGTGCTAGTTATTCCTCCCTTATGGAGTGTAATTAAAGACTATTAATCGTAGCTGCTCATATTCATATATATATATATATATATATGAGCAATGCTACATGTACACCCCGAAGGGGTGTACATCATACATCTCCACCATTTTAATGGTGGCGATATTTTTTACGGGTCACATCAAGTGACCCATCATCACACCCCCACCCTTAGATGGGTGGGGGTGTGAGATGTACACCCCTTACGGATGTACACATAGCATTTTCCTATATATATATATATATATATATATATATAGATAGAGAGAGAGAGAGTATAGCTTATATACTCTAAAAAGTATAAGTATAAATATATTTGTGAATTTTTTACCATTAGATTTGTATTAGAATTTGTGCTATTTATTTTTTCTTTCTCTCTCTTTAGTTAACTTTACAATAATACAAATCCCATTACAAATCTAATAGTAAAAAATTCAGAAGCATAATTGTGCTTGTGCTTTTGAGAATATATAATCTTTACTCATATATATATATATATATATATATATATATATATATATATATATATATATATATATATATATATATATATATATATATATATATATGAGCAATGCTACATGTACACCCCGAAGGGGTGTACATCATACACCTCCATCATTTTAATGGTGACGATATTTTTTACGGGTCACATCGAGTGATCCATCATCACACCCCCACCCTTAGATGGGTGGGGTGTATGATGTACACCCCGAAAGGGGTGTACACATAGCATTTTCCTATATATATATATATATATATATATATATATATATATATATATATATATATATATGAGAAGTGCTAGGTGTACACCCCCAAATGGGGTGTACATCCTACACCCACCCATCCTAGGGTGGGTATTCATCCTCTCGTCACTCGATGTGACGAGTAGAATTCACCCACCCCTAGGATGGGGTGGGTGTAAGATGTACCCCCCATTTGGGGTGTACATCTAGCATTTTCCTATATATATATATATATATATATATATATATATAAGTGCTAGTTATCCGTCCCTTATGGAGTGTATATTTTACATTTCATTCATTCAATAGATAGGGTGTGGTGAAAAATTACTTCACAATTTGTAAAGTGATCTCTATTCTTAGATGAATGATGTAAAATGTAAGTTATTAAAATTATGTTCCTTTTATATCTAAAAATTTAAAATTTAAATTAAAAGTATAAAAATTAAAATTTTAAATTAAAAATATGAGATGGACAAAGAACTGATGTAGGAAACTAAAGTATCAAAATTTTGTTCACAATGTAGGAAACTAGGCATCTTCCGACATCTCTCTCGCTGCCGGAGTCGGGGGAAGACACTGGAATGAGGTTTGAAATTGTGTCAAACTGGATGTTAGGCATCTTCCGACATCTCTCTCGCTGCCGGAGTCGGGGGAAGACACTGGAATGAGGTTTGAAATTGTGTCAAACTGGATGTAGTAGTCTCGAATAAGGAAAAAGCTATTTGTACACTCCTATGAGAGAGGTTTGAAATTGTGTCAAACTGGATGTAGTAGTCTCTAATAAGGAAAAAGCTATTTGTACACTCCAATGAGAGGTGTACATCATACATCTTGGACATAAATATTTCGGATTAATTTAAATTTTTTATTTAAAAAAATTCAGAGTAATCCGAACCGTTTTTGTTAGAGATGTATGATGTTAGTGGTGTACCCGTAGCAGTACTCTAAGGTATCGTTTGGTTCGGGGATTAGTGAGAATTAGTAGTACCAGGTATAAGTATAAAGTACGGAACAAGGGTAAAAAAGTATTTGGGATGGTTCTAGGGATAAGAGATTTTGTATTTGGTATGATAATGAGAAATAAGAGAAATAAAGAGGTTAAGTTGTGTAAATTACTTTTTTACCCTCAAGATTTAATATGTGATAAAAGTTGTTAAAATCTAATTAGTTCGTTTTAATTAATAAATTAAAGCTTTAAAAAAATTAAGATAAAATCAAAATCATAATCAAATTATATTTTTTAAAAATAATATTTAATTTAATATTTTTTTTCTCAAATTAAATTTAAAATTTTAAATATAAAATTTCAACATTTAAATTTTAAAATTTAAAATTATATAATATTATTTTAAATTATAAATTTTAAACATAAAATTTTTTAATTTTCAAATAATAACTTTTACTTTCTTCGTTTTAATTAATGGATTAAAGCCTTACAAAAATTAAGATAAAATTAAAATCAAAATCAAAATCAAAATTATAATCAAAATCAAAATTAAATTTCAAATTATATTTTATGAAAATAATATTTAATTTAACATTTTATTTGTTTAAATTAAAGTTAAAATTTCGAATATAAAATTTCAAAATTTAAAGTCTTACAAAAATTATGATAAAATCAAAATCAAAATAAAATTTCTAAAATTTTGAAAATAATATTTAATTTAATATCCAATTAAATTAAAAAGAGAGAGGAGAGAGAGGGATTTGTGATGATGAGAGTGTATTGGGAAGAAGAAAAAAAGAGAGAGGAGAGAGAAATTTGTGATGATGAGTGTATTGGGAAGAAGAGAGAGAGGGGAGAGAGAGGGATTTGTGATGATGAGAGTGTATTGAAAAAAGAAAAAGGAGGGGAGGAGGGGTAATTTGGTAAAAAATAAATTTATAAAATAATGGGTAAGAACTGTTATTCCAGCTTATTCTGTTTGTACTGGAACTACTGTACCTAATAGTTCCCCCTTTGTTCAATAGTGTTTGGGTACAAAGGGGGGATATCCCCTTTGTACCCAAACCAAACAAAGCCTAAGGCCTCGTTTGTTAACGAGAACTAGGAGGGGATAAGGGCTTATCCCCCTAGTTATACCTAAACGCAATTAAGTAGGGATGGGAACAGTTGTTCTCGTCTTTCTGGAATAAAATTGTATAAGACTGGAATTACTATTCTAGCCTTTTCCTGGAACAAGGCTTGTTCCATTTGGCTGCGTTTGGTTCGGGGTTAAGGCAATTCCCGCTAAACCGGGGATAGGTATAAAGTTGGGAATTGGAGCTTAATCTCGTTTGGGAATGAGAATGTGGGAATAGGAGGGATAATGGGAATAGGAGGGGTAAATTACCTTTTTACCCCCAAGAGTTAATATGTGATAAAAGTTGTTAAAAATTGATTAGTTCGTTTTAATTAATAGATTAATAGGTTAAAAAAATAAAAGTAAAATTATAATCCTTATTAAAATAATACATTTAATTTAATAAATAATTTTTTCAACTTAAAATTTAAATTTAAAATATAAAATTTCACCATTTTAATTTTAAGATTTATAATTTTATAATATTAAATTTAAATAATTAATTTTTAATATAACTTTTTAAAAATATTCACAAAATTCGTATATTTGATAAATATTTATAAATTTGTACCAACGAGCTTTATTATGTCATTAAAATTTGCTAACCTCGTTTATCTCGTCTTAATTCATAGATTATTGGTTTAAGAAAATCTAAATAAATTAATAATCTTAATTAAAATGTATTATTATAAAATAATACATTTAATTTAATTTTTAATCTGTTCAATTTAAAAATTTAATTTTAAAATAATACATTTAAAATAATACATTTAATTTTAAAAATTTAATCTGTTCAATTTAAAATAATACATTTAATAATACATTTAATTTTTAATCTGTTTAATTTAATTTAATTTTTAATCTGCACCGGGGGCAGAGGGAGAGGAGGGAGGAGCGCGGGGGGGGGGGGGGGGGGGGGCGGCGGCCTCGGGGGCCCGGACGCGGGGGGGCGGCGGCCTCCGGTGGGGGGGGGGGGGGGGGGGGGGGGGGGCAGCGGGCTCGGGGGCCCAGGCACCGGAGGCAGAGGGAGAGGAGGGAGGAGCGCGGGGGGGGCGGCGGCCTCGGGGGCCCGGACGCGGGGGGCGGCCGGCAACGGGGAGCTCGGGGGGGCGGAGGGAGAGGAGGGAGGAGCGCGGGGGGGCGGCGGCCTCGGGTGGCGGCGGCCTCGGGGGCCCGGACGCGGGGGGGCGGCGGCCTCGGGGGGCGGCGGCCTCGGGGGCCGGGACGCGGGGGCCGCCCGCCAACGGGGACCTCGGGGGGGCGGAGGGAGAGGAGGGAGGAGCGCGGGGGGGCGGCGGCCTCGGGTGGCGGCGGCCTCGGGGGCCCGGACGCGGGGGGGCGGCGGCAGCGGGGGTCTCGGGGGGGCGTAGAGGAGGGAGGAGCGGAGCGGAGAGGAGGGAGGAGGAAGAAGATGAGATTTCGGTTTCAGAGGGAGAGAGAGAGAGTGACAAGAGGGAGAGAGAGAGTGACAAGAGGGAGAGAGGGGGTCACGGATGGAAAGGGGGGGGGGGGGGGGGGGGGGAGAGAGAATGGTAAAAAAAAAAGTAAAAGGAAAAGTAAAGTAAAAGTAAAAGTAAAGGAAAAAGGGTAGAATGGTAAAAAAAAAAGTAAAAAGTAAAGTAAAATATTAAGTGGGTTTTGTTAATCCCGCTATTCTCGCTATTCTGGGTTAAGTAATACCAGATGATTTCAGTTGCGTTTGGCAGAATAAGGGGGATAAACCCGCTATTCCCGTTCCCGTTCTCGAAACAAACGGGGCCTTTAAGAATAAGCTTAATTAAATTAATATAATTTTAATTATTATTTTAACTCTTTAATTAATCCAATATTTTAATTAATTTAATTATTTTATTAATTAATTAATTAAGTATTTAGATAATTAACTAATTATTTAAGACAATTAAAATTAAAATTTTTAATATTTATAAATTTTAAATTTTATAACTTTTAAAATTTTTAACTTTAATTTTTAATAAATTTATCATATAATTTTAATAAATTATATGATAAATTTTTTTAATAATTTTTTATATTTATAAGTAAAATATAAATTTTAATAATTTTTTTAATAAATATTTTAAATTAAATATTTAAAATTATATCAGTAAAATTTTAATCATAAATTAAAATTTTAGTCATCTTTATTCTTCTTATTCTTTTTTAACTTACCAAACACAATTTTCTTTATACCCGGTATAACTCTTAAACCCAACCAAACAAAAATTTACACTAGTTTCTGCTAATACCATAACTTATTCCGGTTTTTTAACTAATAATTTTCAGGACCCTTTTTTTTTTTGCCATTCTCTTCTCCTTGACACAACCAATCAGCAGTGTCTACACAAATACATTCGTAGGCATTTTTATTTATTTTTGGTCATTCTCTCTTGCTTGAGTCAACCAGTCAATGGCATGTGATTTAAGCAATCCCATTTGCTGATTAAATTAAATACTATTAATCGTAGCTGTCATACAAACAGAGTCCAATCTACTTTTGGAGCCACTTCACTTTAGTCCCTTTTTTAATATTTTACTACCAAGGCACATTCATGCACCAGGTATCTAGCGCTTTTAGATCTAGAAATTTTGTCCTTTTTATATCTAGAAATTGATTTTTTAAATTAAAAGTATGAGATGAATGGAAGATTGATATATTCGTTTTTTAAGGTGAGGATTAAAGTGAAATAAATTAGGAAGGTTTAGGGACTAGAAATGTCGAACTTAAAAGTTGGAGGATCAAACTACTAGTGCATTTTACTCTAATAAAAAAAATATATTAATATAAATAACAAGATAAACGGCATCATTAATCCCTCATTTTTAATCATGTTTCGTTTTGATCCTTATACTTTAAGCCCCTGTTTGATTTGGATACAAAAGAGGAATATCTTCTCTTTGTACCCAAACAAAATGGAAATGAGGAGGGGAATAGGGGGGAACACCTATTCCCCCTCCTTACCGGATTGTCCCGGTAAAAACCGGGGCAACCCGGTATCTAAGGGGATTTGGGTTCCCCCCCCTCCTCTCCCGAACAACCCAGAATAAGTCCCTTCCCAACACTCACCGTCTTCGGAAGGGGCACTTTGCTTTTTTTTTTTTTTTTTTTTTTTTTTATTATTATTATTATTATTATATGCATACATTATATATATATATATATATGTAATTATAGATGTGTAATTTCATTGTTATGAAAAATTTGTGCTCAGTTAACAGGTAATTTACCTGCAGAACAGTGATGCCAGATAAAACAACAACTGATGCAAGAAGGTAGAAGCAACCTAACATCCAGTCACTGTAGCTGCTGTTCTCCAAGTGCTCATGCAGAAGAGAAGTAGCTTCAGGGGAGGTGTGAGTGTTAGGGCTTTGGAGTAAGCCCATAGCTATGGCCCCACCCAAGCACACAATGGTCCCTACAATCTTGGCTCTGCTGTACCTGCACCTCTTCTCGAACTTCTCTAACCTACAAAAGGGAACAATTTTAAATATGTTAGCTCCAACACCAAAGAAGAGTTCGACTCAATGCTTTATTTATCTTGGTCAATTTGGATTCGACATTAGAAGCGTACTCTATCAACACCAGAACACATTTGCTGAATCTGGTTAGTATTCTCATGATACACTTGATCAGTTTCAATACATATACTTTTCTATTTTTTTTCTCTGAAACGATTCCTTTTTAACATAGAACTTATGAGTGAATCCTTAATCTCATGGTACAATCTGCAAACCTGACGCAAGCTGCAATGATGAAGATGAAGCCAGGAGCAAGATTAGGCATGGCGGAGGCGATAGCTGGCGACGTCTTCTTGACCCCAAGCAATATAAGAGCTTGAAACATGGTAACCCTAAAAAAATGGACATACTGATGCCAATTAGAAGACATGCTCATGGAAACACCTGAATTGGCACTGTGAGTTTTTCTGAAAGTATACACAGCATAAATTGAACACAATTTTGGTATTATTATTACTTTATATGCTGCTACTAAAATATCTTGCTAATGCATAGTTTAGTTATATGTGGTGTGCTTTAACTTTTTCTTCTTTGTTTGCCAAATATATTCTAGTGGAAGTTAGGCATTTTAAGTTAGCATTTATTTTTTCTTAAATTAGTTGCTTTTCAGCAACAAAAAGGTAACCAAAAAAGGGAAAAAGCAAATTCACCAACTCTTTACCTGGAACAAATTTGTAAACCAAGTCATACAAGAAGTTAATTGTAACGTTCCGACCCACTAGTAATAATAACTTGTTGGGGGCTCACACTACAACCAAAATGCGTAAGCTCAGTTATTATTACTAGTGTTCATGTCTTTTATATATTCAATCACAATTCCATTTCCATCCGATGTGGGATTATTGAGGTGTCATAGACTTCCCCTCTTTAGGCATCCTCGTCAGCCCAAACATGCACACAACCACACACAGTCTAAGATCACCCGGCGATGTGAAACTTGTCTCGCTAGCACTGTCATCTAAACTCAGGCTCAGTCGAGACTTGCCGTACACTTTCAGCTGGTTATTGACTCTGATACTAAATATAACGACCCAACCTAATAGCAATAATAACTCTTCGTTGGGCTCACATCATAATTCAAAATGCTTAAGCCTAGTTATTATTATTAGTGTCCATGTCTTTTATATGTCATAGGTGTCACATTAATATGTTACCCACTTGAGTTACTGTGCCCAACAAAGTCAAAAGAAGATTCTTGCATATGACTACTATTTTTTGGTGTGTATTTTTGCACCAATTAAATTCCCCATAAATTTAGTGGTTTTTTTTTTTTTACTTTAATTAGATCAGATCAGGTTCATTTTAAGTCCAAATCAACCCACTAATATAAATAACTACTATGAGGCTATTTGGTTGCACGCAATTATAACTATCCTCTATGTTATGATATTTGATTTGACACACTTAAATTATTCAACTACAGCAGTTGAAATTACGCTCAAGTAAACTACAGTTTCAGCAAAATAAATTATTTATAATTGAAGCGCTCTATATTACACCCAATCAAATAAAATACATGTAGTTATAACTATTTCATTTTAAACTATTTGTATCCACTACTAAATATAGAAATTAGCAATTATTGGGATACTTAAACTCTTAATTATTATATAAAAACTAGTTAATTAAGTTAGTATGTTAGTGGAGTTCATTTCACATGAATATTTTTTATTTTCCCACAACAACTATGACTTAGTGAAATAGACCACCTGGTTTGTGTCAACATCAAATTCAAGTGTAGAATATTCCATCAACTCCATCAAAATAATAATAATAATAATAATATCTAAATAGATTTTTTAAGACATCTTTTTAACTTGAATTGATCATATTGCTCCTAAATTTTTAATGTAACAGTTATTTTATATAATAATAATAATATTCGATAAGAATATTATTTTAATATAAATTATTTATTTATAATATTATATGACTCAACAGATTTGATTTGACATAAACTTTATATAGAATATATACATGTTACACAAATTTACAAGAAAGAATTTGCCAAATACAAATCTAATTAATGTGAAATATTTATTTTCTAAAAATAAAAAAATCTCAAATCAATGAAACAAAACATAGATCACTACAACAAAACTATATTATAGCGATACTTTTAAGTATCTTTAGAATTTTTAAAAAATATTGCTGGAAAAAATACCGATATTTGTTATTAGTGTCGCTATATGTGCAGTTGTTAGGGTGTATTACGACACATTACTGTAATATGTTTCAAAAATGTGTCTCTATAACCTTCTAATTTTGAATATAGATGGAATATAAATGAGACACTTATAAAAAAAAATATCAAAAAAATATATCGTTATAATCTAATTTTGTTGTAATAAATTCTGATAAGTTAAGACAAGGTGTGCAAGAATTTTTCCTTTCAAACTCACCTAAATTGCAACATGACACTCTGAACTAATTGACACTATCTCACATGCATGCACATGTTCTTAACTTAAAAAGTTTCTTTACTATAATACTAGTTTAATCAGCTAATTTTTTTTTTAGCATCACTGCAATAAAATTATGCTATAGCGGTATTTTTAAATATTTTTAAAATCTAAGAAAAATACCGCTGACAAAAATACCGACATTTATTATTAGTGTCGCTGTATATGCAGTCGCTGAGTGATTGATGGAATAAAATGATTTAAGAAATAAAATTAATTAAAGGAATAAATCTAACGGTAGAAAACTTACAAGCACTAATTGCTTGGTGATTGTATAAACATAGTAGCTGAACTTTCTCTCTCTCTTTATATATATATATTGTTTAAAAGATGATTAGATAGTTATGCGTACTTATTAAAATTATCTTCTCAAATTGCTATAATTGACTCTTCTTGTGTAGTTTCAACTACAACAATTGAATTCAAATACATCAAATTAAATATTGTACTTTGATCTACACGCACTTAAAATTGCAGTATAGTTATAATTGCACGCTATCAAACAGATCCTAAGTGCAACTCATCTACTTCAAAAAGTAGCTATAGGTATTGTCGTGCTTAATAAAAAGTCTAAAACTTTTATTATCAACGAAAATAAAAAGTCTAAAAACAGAATCTTTAACTCGAAACCATTTGAGAAAATTTTAGTGAAAAAATTATTAGTGTTTCTTTAAACAACTTTACTCGAAATAGCAAGAAACAAATAGAGAAAAGTAAAAAAACATCTTCCATGCATGTACCTTTCAAATTATAACTAACTCATCCTTCCTTCTATGCAAAATATTTGTGTGTGTGTGTGTGTGTGAGTGAATGAGAGAGAGAGAGAGATACATATGAACCTTTAGTACCAACAATTTTTATTTTTCTTTCAATATAAGAGTGTAATAAATACCAATAATTTAGAAAAAGTAAGACCAAAGTAAAAGTATATGGAGTTATATATATATATATATATATATATATATATATATATATATATATATATATATATATATATATTGGAGCTGGAATATTATTTTCTTATCTATTTTGGAGTCCTTGAGAATGTTTAGAATTTAGTGGTGGTAGGTGGACTACTATTTGATCTAAGGGTGAAAAAATAGATAGTAAATATTATTTATATTCTATTGATAGTAGCCCAGATAATATATAGAACTAGGCTACTATACTATTAATAGCACCAAGTCATTGGTGCTATTAGATTTTTTATCCTTAAATGAAGGAATGTGCGGTTAGGATGACTCTATGATTTAGTGGGTGTATAGGGATATAGTATAGTATGATCTGAGGGATGGAATTATGATCAAAATGATAGATCTAACGGTAAAAAATTTGGTATAGCCCAAAGTGCTTGGTGCTGCTATCGATAGAATAGCAGCCGACTCTAATTAATATATATATATATATATATATATATATATTATTTGTGAAATATGGAACTTTAATAGCAACAATTCCTTCGCTCTTTGGTTTTTACAATATAAAAGTGTACTAAATTAGTTTCTTACCCTCCTAAAGCCAATATCACAAACTTAGCCATCAGAATGGGGCTCAACTTTGCAGGCCATTTCTTCCTGCACATGCATGAAATAGTGATGAACTCAAACACACAACACAACACATGATCACATCTCATGTACTGCTCAAGAGAAACCAAGAAGAAGAAGACATGTATGTATATATATATATATACTTCTCAAATATGGCGGCGAGGGGGAGGAGGGTGACGGCCGACACGAAGCTCCCGAAGGCGACGATGAACAAGGGATCGACGCCGAGGGCGAGGATTTGGTTCAAGAACACCATGTACACCCCAAAGATACATTGCACCCCAAATAGGCCCAAGATGATCAACAGCTCCTCCCATAATAAACTCCCTCTTCCTTGGCTCAACATCTCCTCCCAATATATAAAGCTTTTCTTATATATATATATATATATCTTTGGACTTGTTGGAGTGCAAGCAGAGATAGAGAGAGAGAGATCGAGATGAAACAATGAAAATTTTGGAGAGGGTCTCTATATAATAGTTGCTCTCTCTCTCTCTCTCTCTCTCAAGCTACATTACAAGGATGATATCAATTAGTAGATGCTTTACTTTGTCACCACTCTAGAAATGTTAATTCCCTATTATAACCAAAGGCCATGGGTGCCACAAAAAGTTGGGCTTTTCTCTACTCTAGAAATGCTTTTCTCCTCCCTATTTATTTATTTATTTTCTTTTGTGTTTTTTTTTTTTTTTTTTTTTTTTTTTTTTGAGACCTTACTGTCTCACTCTTGTTGTTTAATTCATACTTGTAATGAATAAAGCGGATAGCTCACTACCTTTTTCTCCAAAAAAAAAAAAAAAAAAAAAAGTATAATAACCCTATCAACTATATATATATATATATATATATATATATATATATATATATATATATATATATATATATATATATATATATATATATATATATATAATAGAGCTGGTATACTCTCAAATGCACAAGCCAATGTATGCTTGTGAATTTTTTACCATTAGATTTGCATTGGGATTTGTATATTTGTAAAGTCAACTAAAGAAAGAGAAAGAAAAAATAAATAGCACAAATCTCAATGCAAATCTAATAGTAAAAAATTCACAAGCATACATTAGTTTGTGCTTTTGAGAGTATATAAGCTTTACTATATATATATATATATATATATATATATAGTCCGGCTACTATACTATTAATAGTACCAACTTATTGGTGCTCTTAAGTTTTTTACCCTTAGATCAACCCCTTTGATCATTTTCACCCGTTAGATTTTATTATTTTCTAACCACCTATTAAACCCAAGGGGCCCACTATCATCTTAACCACATATTTTTTAATCTAATAGTTAAAAACTTAATAGCACCAATGACTTGATACTATTAATAGTATTCCAGCCTAGCTTATATATATATATATATATATATATATATATATATATATATATATATTGACCATTTTGAATTTGCCCCTTAACTCTACTTTTGTTTTTTTTAATTGACAGTTTCCTAACTTTTAATTTTCCGAAAATGAATAATAATTTTACCAAATTTAATTATTTTAATTACTTTTTTACAAATAAAATTGGAGCAATAAGTAGTTTATTATAGCTAATAGAGTTATTAAATCTAACAATTTTCTTTTAATTTAACAAACCAAAGTAATTTAATTTTAAAAATAAATTAGAAGTTTACCAAGGTGTCAAGGTGAGGGGGCTCTCTTTTTCAAGATGGCCTATAGTTAAGGGAGTCTCCCTACAGTTCACCGGCTAAAATTTTATCCGAACTCGAATTTAAATAAAACAGATTTATTCGATACTAAGCGGATATAGTTTTGAATATAGATATACAAAAATAAAAATTCGACGGATTTGAATTCGAGTACGAATTTTGACTGTACCTGATGCGAATCCGAATTGAATTTTGACTGTTTTTGATCCAAACCGAATTAATTTTATGTTATATATATATATATATATATATATAGTAGGGCTACTATATTCTTATGAATATAGATTTTTTCGTACCGTTAGATCTATCTCATTATTTAATTCCACCACTTAGATCATACTATTACATCAACTAACTACCAAACTCAAAAAATTCACTATCATTCTAACCGCACATACTTTCATCCAATAGCTAAAAATCTACGAGCACCAATAATTTAATATTTTTAAAAATATAGAAGCTCAATTATATATATATATTAAAAATTTACGGTTCGAATTTTAAAATTTTGGTCGGATTTGAATTTGTATATAAATTATAAAATTTATCAAATTTGAATTCAAATTTTTAAAAATTCGTATCGAATTTGACTCGTTTGACATCTCTAGATGTGTTAAGTTAGCGAGATATTGGAGATATTGTAATCTTTATAACCGCTCATCCAATAGCCTTAGGATTTATTCAGCTAGGTTGGGTTTTTAATAATTAAAAAAAAAAAGAGAAGACTCAGTAGAAAAAATTAGTCTCAATTTGATTTGAGAAAAGTTATAAAATTACAATTCAAAGTGGGTTGTAATCTTATGTTATTTTACTCAATGTGTTATATACATAGTTGCTCTTTTTTTAGTGTTCTCCAATGAATTTTGGACCCACATGGAAAGTAAAAAAAGAAGAGAAAGGAAAAGGTTGAGTAGAGGAAGCAACTTCACCTTAGAGGTGAGTGTAGCCTTGTAAGTTGTAAGTTGTAAGTTGTAAGTTGTAAGTTGTAACCACCCCTCTCTCTCTCACATGTGTGGAAGAATGGAGGGTGGAGTGGTGACATTGAACAACCAAAACTAGAAAGGGATTGTTTTGATGGTAGATTAATTAGGCCATTAATATGTATCAAATTGGATTGTATTCTAATTTTTAAATTTTAATTTATTATTTTAATAAAAATTGTCGGATCATTGGCGCTAATCATTTATCCCAAAAGCTCGAGCTGTTAGCGCCCACGAATATCGATCGGACTCAACCCATCTGGACGTTGGATCTATTGTTGGGCCTCCCCACTCAACTTATTAGTCTGCTCGGCCTATTGTCACGGGGCAGAAAGTTAGATCTATTTTAACTCATAAATAAATAGCCAACAATCCTCCTCTCCCAACACCTACACTGGCTCTGATACCACTTGTCGGATTGTTGGCGCTAACCATTAATCCCCAAAGCTTGAGCTATTAGAAATATGCAACCAATTCACTTAAAGCGTACAGACACAGCGCCCACGGGTCTCGACCGGACTCAACCCACCTGGACGTTGGGTCTATTGTTAGGCCGTTAGGTCTATTATGGACCGCAGCTCCACTCAACTTATTGGGCTCACCCAACTCAACTTATTAGTCTCCTAGGCCTATTGTCACGGGGCAGAAAGTTAGGCATATTTTTAACTCATAAATAAATAGCCAACAAAAATAAGTTTATGAAATTAATTTATTGAGTTGGGTGAGCTCAATAAATTTAAGTGACACTACTATTTATAATAAGTCTAACGGTAAGAGACCCAATAACAAACCTAAAGTCCAAATGAGTCGAATCAGCTCGAAACCTGTGAGCGCTGTGGTTGAGCCCTTAAGTGCGATGAGTGTGTCATTTTTATATATATATCAACACGTACGGTTAGGATTAGTTGGTTAGCATTTATGATCCATATTATTTTTTTTTTAAAAGAAAATTACTTATATACCCTTCAAAACTTTTGAAATATTATATATATATATATATATTTTTTTTTCAAATATACCCCTTATATATTTCTCCGTTATTTAAAAATATTCTTACTATTAGTATTCGTTGAGTCATCTCAGATTAAATTTTTACTAGAGTTAAAAAAAAAAATCAAAATATATTTTTTTGCTCCTAACTAAAGAGCAAATAAGAAAAGTTGACGAGTATAAAAGATCATATTTGAAAGAGAAGAAGTCAAAATATCTCTTTTTATCCCTCTCATTTAAGGGTAAATAAGAAAAATTAGGAATAGTAGAAGGGTATTTTTGAAAAGGATAGTTTATTAATAGAATTCAATTTCAAAAATATATTTGAAAGATTTTAAAATATTTAAAAGAGTATTTTTAATATTAGCTTTTTAAACCGAGTAAATAAAAAAATTTGAAAATTTGGAAGGATCTATAAGCAATTCTTCCAAAGAAAAAAAATGATTAGACTTGATTGCAACTTATATGATAGTTCAAGAATTTAAATAAAATAATAATCTTCAAAATGGTTTGAGGACCATTTATGTAATTTTCTATTTTATTATAACTTTTAAAGTTTAAACAAAGAAATAGAATAACTAGTGAATTAAGCTTTCTCCATTAGAGATGGATTAGAATATAGCAAACAAATATTTTACTACCGATTTATTTTTTATGATAGAGTCTCTAAATCGACGATCGATACTGTCGAATATGATCTATACTACTTGAAGTATTTAGAAATCAAATTTTAAATTTTTTCAACGTTATTGATCTAATGATTAAAGAATTATAAAATTTATAATTTTAATGGTCGATATATAGCGTTTCCTCGTCTAACGATGCAAAGAAATTCAAATCAATTTAATTTTTATTAGAAAAAATTTAAAATTATTTAAAATAATTTTTTATGATAGAGTCTCTAAATCGACGATCGATACTGTCGAATATGATCTATACTATTTGAAGTATTTAGAAATCAAATTTTAAATTTTTTCAAAGTTATTGATCTAATGATTAAAAAATTATAAAATTTATAATTTTAATGGTCGATATATAGCGTTTGCTCGTCTAACGATGCAAAGAAATTCAAATCAATTTAATTTTTATTAGAAAAATTTTAAAATGATTTAAAATAATTTTTTATGATAGAGTCTCTAAATCGATGATCGATACTGTCGAATATGATCTATACTACTTTAAGTATTTAGAAATCAAATTTTAAATTTTTTCAACGTTATTGATCTAATGATTAAAGTAGGTTGGTACATTAGTTCCAGCTTGTTTCAAAATTTATACTTATCTTTGGTACAACTAATTCTTTTTTATACCTCAACCAAGCGATGCCTAAGTTTGACATCTAAAATCTTACACCCTTGGAATTGTTTTATTTTGGTCCTTAAACTTTGCACGTAATGTTATCATTGTTCTATAATCTTATATTAAAGTGTGAACTAGAAGGAAAATTAAACTCTCGACTAGAAGAAGTTAAAGGACTATTAATGCATTTTACCAATAGTAAAATTTAGCATATAAAAAGAAAAAAAGAATTTGAACGAATAGATAGAGTTACCTTTCTTCTAAAAAAAAAAAATTAAGAAATGAATATTATACTCGATTTTCAGGTTATTTTATTTAAAATAAGTTAAATTAGTTTGTTGATTGAATATATTATTCTACTAAATTATGTATGTCGAAACAAAATTTTAGGAGCAAAATTCAAATTTTATGCAGAATGAGTTATTATTAAAATCTTTTTCAATATATTATATATTTTTGAGTATGCTAAAAAAAAATATTTATTTATCCAAACAGAGTTTTACAAGTTACCAAAATATCAACAAAAAAAAAAAAAAAAAAAAAAAAAAAAAAAAAAAAAAAAAAAAAAAAAACTAAAAAGTCCATAGTTGAGGGGGCTCACAAACTATTTTCTTAAAATTTGAAATTATATTCGGTCCGGCCCATTCTATGGGACACAAAATAAATCTTCTGCGGCCCAAAACAGAAAAAGCCCAAAAGTGTGTTTCGGCCCGGAAAAAAGCTGGGCCAACACAGGGTCCACTACTTAGTGAGTGAGTGAATTTTTTTCCAGGATTAATTATTATTATTATTATTATTATTATTATTATTTTTTTTTTTGTCGTCAAAATTATTTCTGCATAATAAATTTGTTTTGAAACCACTAGATGTGGGTTTAATTTGTAGATGATATTATTAATTAAACAGATTTTGATGTTTCTTGATAAATTTACTATACTTATTTATTTATTTATTTTTGTATGTGAGAATGGATTTGTCTAAAAGTTTGAGGACTAAAATGAGATATTGCTAAAAGTCCGGGAGCAAGTGTGAAATTTACTCTTCTTCTTCCAACCCCATTCTCCCGCTCTTTGAAGCACCACGCCATTTTCCCCTCTCTCCCTCTTTCTCTTTTGCTCTGCTTCGTCTCTGCGAAAATGGCGGAGATATCTCGCCTACATCTCCCGATAAGCAGCGATGCTCTCGAAAACCCTAGGGCGAGTAATCATCTTCTCCCAGGTGATCTCCTAATTCGTAGCTTCCCATTTTCCCCTCCGTTTCTTAGGGGTTTTTTTTTTTTTTAATTATTTTATTTTCTGCTGATAGAGTGATCGGAACAAAGAAGTTTCGACTTTGTTTTTTTTTCGGATTTTTGTAGGTAGTTCTTGTAAATTCAGGGATTATGTGCATTTTTGTGCAATTCGTAATAATCTGCTTTTGTAATTAGCTCATGTTCTTGTTCTTGCCATTTTTTTTTTTTTTTTTTTTTTTTGGTAAAAAGTTTTTTAAAAATGGTTGCTGATTTTGTGATTTTGTTAATTGTGGTTAAAAATTCTATTTGTTGATTGCATTAGTTTTTATGGAACTTGTGAACTATTCCACAATTGTGGTACGAAGAGTAAGTAAATCTTGTTGGAGATTTCAATTTAGTTTCATTAATATTAATATATAGTTGGATGATAATGGTACAGTTAAGATTGTTTTATATACTATTTTTTGCTTATCACCTTAGTAAATTAATAGCTATGGGACAAACTCATTCAATTAGGGTTAGATTTGAACATAAATGTCAAAACCAATAGTACACTGATGCGAGATCATGAAAATATTATTCACAAAACAGCATGATTTGTATATCAATATGCTGTCTATTTACTATACCAGTGTTCGAATGTAGGTTGTCGGATCTGAATTTAGGATTAGAACTTAAGCCTAAACCAGAATCTGAATGAGTATATGGTGATTTCGATTCATGCAATATATGCCCAACTGAGTTTATACAATAATAGTACAATAAGAAAGAAAGATCTGACATATGATGAATAGCTAGTTTAACTTAACTGAAGCTTTCTGAAGAAGAGAAAGAGGACAAAAAGGTAGGAAGACAAATTAACAATATGTTTAGGCGGTTGGAGAAAGATCTTGCGGTGGTTGGCGGTCTTGAATGACAACTTTCAAAGGATGTGTCCTGCGCCAGTCATTAATCTCCTCCACGAAACTAGAGGGCATCTTTTTACATTTTAGAACTTGTAAGGTGGTGATGTGACTCAGACCATTCGGAACCGCATGCAGATTGGTGCAACAATGGATAGACAAGTGCATAAGATTTGGAAAGGATCCACGCTCTATGTTGAGCAACTCTAGATGAGATAGGTTGCTGAGCTTAAGGTAAGATAAATTAGGGAAGCTACCAAGTGAACAGGAAATCTCTCGACATTGGCAAGCATTATCTGTCAATTTGAGAATCTTGAGGTTTTCTAGCTGCCCTAGTATTCGTGTTGGCTCTCCCTTCAAGTTTGAGCGAGACAATGTGAGCTCGATGATGTGAGGTGCGAAACTTTTGATACCGCAGAGTTCATCGGGCTGCAATGTTCCATCTAATTTCAACTTATTTAACTTTGCATGAGTTGATGTTGCTGTAAAAATCTCTTGAGGGATCTCCCTGGCTCGTAATGTTAGAGAATTCAGACTACTCAACAACTTAAGATACCCAGCCAATTTGTTGTCCGTAGTATCTGGAGCTTCGCAATCATCTTCGATTTTAAGGGTTTGAAGATTATGCAATGGCATGCAAGACATCCTGATACTTGTTGCAGAAGTAGCTTCTGAAAAAGTTTTTTGCATGTTTCTCAACGCTTGTGAGTCCAGCAAACTCATTGAATTCAAGTATAAGTGGCGAAGCTCTAAAAGCGTCCAAACTTGAGATGGCAATTCTGTGATAATTGTACCTCTTATATCTAGAGTTTGCAAATGTGGAGGGATCACTCCGGAAAATGGTAACATCTCAAAATTGGTATTTCTCAATCCCAGGTATCTTAATCTAGTCATATCTTTTATAGGAAAATGACAAATGTTTTTTGGTTTCAATCCATCTAGTTCGAGCACTCTGAGGAATTCCATACTTGTCTTAGGCTGATAAATGAATGGATAGAATTTGATAAAATTTGATAACCACTTTTGGATCCATCCTTTACTATTAGTAAAAATTTGGTTTATTCTGTTTGCAGGGAAAACTAAAAGAGCTCTTGATTTTTCACACAGAAGTTGAGGTAATCTCGCGGAGCTTTGATGAAGCGCCATACGACGAGCAGCTATCTCTTGAGGCTTTGACATCTCCTCAGTAGTAGTTAGATTTTTTACCTGAAGGAATCGACTCTCTCTTGCTTCGGACTTTGCTAGCTCACCCAAGAGGTCGTGGACTCTTACCTTTTTTATACTCATATTAGCTCCTCGCTTCACTATTTCAATCAGACACCTTTGTGCCAACTCCTCCAAGTAGTTGGTTGCAGTATCCTCTAGTGTTATATCTTCTTCTTTGGGTATGAGATCATCTCCAATCCACAATTTCGTCAATTTTGAGGCACTAATTTGAAAACATTGTGGGAAAGCTCCCAAGTAAAGAAAACAAAATTTTATGCTGTAAGGCAAGTCGTAGTAGCTCAAAGCAAGGATTTCTAAGCATAGCCTTCCATCATCTGTGGAATTCCAGTTCATATTATCGAGCAATTTCGACCACACCAAAGGATGCTTCAGTTTTGTCGAAACAAGACCTCCCAGTACCACCAGAGCAAGAGGCAAACCAGCACATTTCCTACAGAGCTGACGCCCCACGTCGTTGAGTCCTCTTGGGCACATAGGTTGATCGTGCGGAGTTAATTGTGGAAACACTTTTGTAAGGAAAAGTCGCCAACTATCATCCTCGTTTAAGGGCTTCATTTCGTAGGGTTCAGAACCTGGGTCATGATAAATGGCAACATCCTTGAATCGGGTTGTTACTATTATTCTACTCCCATTTTCAGGATCAGGAAGAGCTTCCTTAAAATGATACAACAGTTCTTTCCTCCAAACATCATCCAACACTATTAGGTATCTCTTCTGCTTCAAAAACCTGTATAGGTTCTCCTTTAAGCCCTGGACCTTCCTTTCCCAAGAATAAAACGGCACGTCTGTCAGAGTGTTCATAGACTCAGCAATGCCTAGTTGATCCATCATGATCAACATGAGGTACATAACGTTAGGATCTTGATGAACAGGCACCCAAGCACAAACATCAAAGTGGTTTTGAAGTTCATGTCTGGGATCCATTTCTTTGAGTCGGGTAAAGCAGGTGCGACCACTTACAGGAACTTTAGAAACTAAATTATAAACCATAGCTGCTAGGGTGGTTTTGCCTGCACCACCCATCCCAGTGATGGCTACAACCTGTCGACGTTTCTCGGATTGAAGCAACCTTTCCACTATAAGATTAGCATCATGTTCGAAACCAACGATCACATCATCACCCAAGTGTGGAAATGACCGTCTCCATGGATGCAAAGGACTTTGATCTGCAGCTGCGCCGCTGCTGCTTCCACTACAGCTTCCTTCGCTTCTTTGCTCGTGCAAGTTAGGAACGTATATAGTTCTACGTTCGACAATCTCGCGGATCTTGGATTTTAATTGTTCGATTTCTTTCTGCACCGAATAAGAATAGAATATTCTAGTGGCGGGAGCATACCTCTTTTCGAGCGAATAGGTATCGATCAAGTCCTCTGCTTCGTATGCTACGTCTCTAACGGAGCTCAACCAATTCTTTGTGGCCGCGCCTTGTCTCTGCTTGTAGTCCATGTTGTTGAGAAAGATCTCGAGTGCCTGCAGCTCTTGTTTCAGTGATTCAACGTCGTCCGCAACCTTCCAAATTAGAGGAATTTCTTGAGTGAACAGGTCTCCGATTTTGTTCACTATGTGGGAAATCAAAGCATCTTCCGACATCTCTCTCTCGCACTCTCATCCGAGTTAAGGGGATGACACTAGAATGAGGCTGAAACTATGTGAAACATAAGAAGCGAGGATGTGGAGTGGTCTCTAATTGCTTGGGGCATGTCTATGTCACTCTCTCATCCTTGAGTCAACCAATCTCTTGTGTCCACACAAATACACTGGTAGGCAACTTTTCTTTGACTTTCTCTCTTCCTTGAATTAATCAGTCAACAGCGTGCAATTTATGCAGTCCCATTTGCTTGACTAAATGCCGTTAATCATAGCTATTGTGTGAGCAAAAGTCCAATCTATGATCCAGATTTTAATGCTTTGATATATCTATTATATGAAAATGACCGGTGAATTGCATCACTATGTTCTAAACTTTTGGTGACTACTCTGTATTCGTTGTTCCTACCGTGCTTCTCTTTTTCGCCTTCAAATCTTTAAGTTTAATCTTGTACATTCTGGAACTTTTAAAGGCACTTCGCTTTAGTCGAGAAAGATAGCATGCTATTCGAATTCAGGATCATGAATATCAACCATCAAGTTCTTTGCCACTTGCGCTAGGAATGGTCGGTATTCGAGCAAAAATTGTCGTTTGCATCTGGTGCACATTTACATTGGTGCATCAGGTATCTACTGCCCTTCGCTCCTCATTTCCTATTTGATTCTCTGCCTATCGAATTTGTTGGAGTAAAATTTAAAATTCTTATTTATTATTATTTATTTATTTATTAGTATTTATATTTTATGTATTTATTTATTTATTTATTTAGTGCGAAAGAAAATCAACAGAAAAAAATGTGGGTGTTCTTTTCCGTTCTGCTTTTTTGCATGGAAAGAGAACGTGAGATTTCCAAAGTTTATCTCCCTCCCTTTATATATTATCTATTTACAGAGTATGTCAAAGAATATGATTTTTTGAATTTAGATCTTATTTTTACTTCTTTCTCACTTTTTTTTTTATTTAGTGTTGAAAAAATTTTCGTCAACAAATTAAATATTTTGAATTATTAGTGTTTATCTCGAAGTTTAATTTTATCTTATCAAAAAATTAGTTAGATATTAATTACAATCGAATTTAGCATTTTTTTTTTCTAATAAAATTTTTATCTTTTTTATTTCTAGATATTAGATTTTTATTTCTAGATATTGTTTATGCACATGCTTGATGAACTAGGGGTAGGGATGTCAACGGGCTCGGGCGGATTTTTAAAGATACGAACCCGAATCCAAACCCGACTACCAAATCTGAATTCGACGGATGTTTAAAAAAAATCCAAAACCCAAACTCAAATCCAAATCCAAAAATTCAAATTCGAAATAATTATTTTTTTTTTCTTTACAATATTTTAAAATATATTATATTAAATTTAAAATTTTAAAATATAAATTTAAATATAATATTAAATATTTATATACACATATATTATATAACAAAAAATCAATTCAGGTTCGGTTCGGGCCGGGTCGGGTATGATCAAAATTCATATCCAAATTCAAATTTGTCCCATTTTTATTTTTTATATCCATATCCGAATTTATATTCATTTAACATCGGATAAATTTATTCTGTTCGAATTCGGATTCGAATAAAATTTCGGATATATGTACACATTGACATCCCTAACTTGGGGTAGGCAATAATATTTCCGCCACTACGTGGTTAGGAAAGTTTAGGGTCTTAAAAGTGTCGTACTTAAAAGTTTGGGGATCAAAATAAAGTTTGATTAAAATTTGGAGAATTTGTAGTGCAATTTACGCTAGAAGTAACTATCAATTAATAATTAATAACAAGATAAATAGCATCACTAATTCCTCTTCTTTTCAATCAAGTTTCAGTTTGGTCCTTAACATTTTGACATTTGAAATCTTGTACCCTTGGAATTGTTTCACTTTAAATTTATGCAAATTGATCAACTCTCCATAGTGGGCATTATATATATATTCGTTATTCAATTCATTTTTTAAAAAAATAATATAAATCCACATTGTAGGTAAAATATGATATTCTATCAAATTATAGATGCCACGGTATTTTCAGGAGTAAAACATAATTTCTTAACTTTTAATCACAAATAAAAAAATATATTCGTATTGATTTAGTTATCATTGAATATTGTATTTTTGTATGCCAAATAATTTATGATTTTATTGAATAAGATGTTCACACGTTCAAACAGAGTTGTAGAAGTTAAGACGGTGTCAACAAAAGAAAGTAAAGGGGCTTAGTTGTTGCCTAAAATTTGAGTTTATATGCAGCAGAGCAGTCCATTCTATCTAAAATTTGAGTTTTCCGTTAAAAAAAAAAAAAAAAAAAAAAAAAAAAAAAAAAAAAAAAAAAAAAAAAAAAAAAAAAAAGTATAAAACTTCATTATCACCGAAAAAATTTTATAATATATCGTTTTTTTACTTTGCCTTCTGTTTTTCAAAAATTTATATTTTATTTTTTCGTAATTACGAAATTGTGCATTTATCCTCCGCCGTCAGTATTTCGTGAGTGAACCGTCAATTTTTTAGGTGATATACTGAAAATACCCTTCAAACTCCATTTCCTCTCATGCCCCTTCACCTGGTAGCGCCGCCTCTATCGCCGCCGCCGGATAGCGCCGGAGGGGCATGCCTCGTCGGGTCGCCCCTGGTTCCGCCATCGTAGTCCTTGGCGTCCGTGTAGTCGTCGGCGGCGGCGACGACGGAAAAGAAGAGAAGGATGTCGTAAGAAGCGGAGTGGGCGGGTAGGGAGAGGGCTGAGAGGGCGGCATGCTCTGTGGACAGGAATAAGAATATTATCGTGATTTCGTCTGTTCTATTAGTCTCATTATTCTCTAAAAATAATTTCGTAATTACGAGGGAACAAAATGTAAACTTTTGAAAGACTGATGAACAAAATGTAGGCTTTGAAAGACATAGAGGCAAAGTAAAAAAATGGTATATTATGAAAAAAAAATTTGTAATTTAGTCTTGTTTATATTTACGAGTTTAGTTAGTATATTTTATACAAATTACGTAATTATAAATTTATTAAAATAAGTAATTATTTTAAAATTTATATCAGAATGATCATTAAAATAATTTAAATCAAACAAAGTGAAAGATTATATACTACTAAAATTAAAATTTTAAAAAATTTGATAATTGAATCAAAATAGTTAATTTTTTTTTTTTTTAATCGAGGATTTAAAAGATAAGCAAGATGGAAATAGAGGGAGGATCAGATTTCAGGTGATGTTCTCAATTGAGTAGATATTGATGTATCTATTTGGTAATTTCTCTCTAAATTTGACCATATTTTAATTTACTTTTGAGAAGTGCACCATGATCCCCAAATAGCTCTCCAGAGGCATAGTTTTAACTTTTCTTATTAAAACATGGATCTGCTTTTATCATCTTCCTCTTATTCCAGAGAAATATTTCTTATTCCAGAGAGTAAAAAACAAAACAAGGTTTGGACCCCCTCTCTCTCTCTCTCTCTCTCTCTATCCTCTTGGGGTGCTAAATTTTGATTGTATTATTATTATTATTGTTGTTGTTGTTATTATTGAAACAGTGAGCAGTGAATAGTGTGATTCAGAGGGGGAGAAGTGTGGGGTTGGGGTGGCGACGAGAGAACATTTATAAGGGACAGTGGATTTTAGCTCAGCACATTTAATAAGAGCCCCAGAGTCCCAGGTACACTCCAGTGTTGGTCACACCTTTATATATATATAGAGAGAGAGAGAGAGAGAGAGAGCGCCTTTTAATTGAAGCTTGACTAAAAGTTCACGAGTGCTGCTCCAGTGCTTTTATAAGCAAAGAGACATTCATATTTATAAACTGTTTTTTATGTTAAAATTTTTGAATCGACGATTGGTTTTGTTAGGCTTGATGTAAAGTATTTACAGTATCTTGAAAATAAATTTTAGGATTTTTCGATATTATCTGGTTGTAATCGAAATGGCTCAAAATTAACGGCTGAAAATAAAAATCTCGTAAAATATGATGATATGACACTAAAATTTTAGATCAAAAATATTGATCTTATTTTATATAGTATAAAATTTTTTCTTTATCGAAATCTTACGTGATTTGAAAATTTCTATACCATTAAACTTGCAAACGACACACCACGACTATTAAAATTATTAATTTTCAACATATTTGATCATTAGGTAAATAATATCAAAAAATTATAAAATTATAAAAATATTAATTAAAATTATAAAATTTATTTTTTAAATTTTATATGATTTGAAAATTTTTATACTATTAAACTTACAAACGACATACCACGACTATCAAAATTACTAATTTTGAGTCACTTTGATTATTAGGTAAATAATATCGAAAAATTATAAAATTTATTTTTTAAAAATCTCAACTACTCTGGAACAAGTCTAAATTATTTTTATTAACCTGGTTTTCTTCTTAATTGTTTTTATTGAACCGTTTTCTTTTCTCAATTTTTTCCCTCATTGAACCTGTTTTAGCCGATTCCTATTTTTATTTTTATTTTTTCTTAAAGCAGTTTCACCTCTCATGATTTATTTTTTTTTTTTTTTTTTTTCGGTGATACCAATTTTAGGAATTGATGAATAAAATATTTAATTATCTAATAATTATTGATGTGACTTTTAATTTTTTTTATAATTTTTTTTATTTTTTTAAAAATAAATTATGATGGTCTAAAATAATATATCTTTTTAAGTATTTTTATAAATATTTTTTAATTTTTTTATAAAAATCATGAATGAGTTAATACATGGAAAAGTTAAAATATCTTTAGTAAATCTCTATCTATATATAAATAAAAAAAAAAATAAGTCAAGCTGTTTTGAATTTTTTATTTTTATTTTTAAATATATATATATATATATATATATATATATATATATATATATATATATATATATATATATATATATATATATATATATATATATATATATATATATATATATATATTGTCAAACTTTAGTTACATTGAGATTTTTTTTTAATATGGGTGAGATAATATTAAATTTTTACTAATTAATTTGATCAAATGAGATTAATGTTTATATATATATTTTATACTTTTAATTTTAGTTTGTTCAGTAAATTATATTTTTAGCTTTATAATAATAACTATTCATCACAAAGCATGATTAATTATCAATTAATTATATTATATTAATTAATTATAAATTTTAAAATAATATCTATTTAATATTTTTATTTTTTATATAATATTTATTATTAAAAACTATTTTATAAAATTTTTATATTAATAATATTTATTCATCATATGGCACGAATAATTATACTAATATAATTATATGATGATCGATCTTTCTACTTTAGAAGGGGACTGAGCGCAGTTGAGTTTAAATTTTCTTTGGCTTAGGCAACAATTCCCAGACAAAATAAAAAAAAAATTACCATTTGAAAAAAAAAATAATTTTGCTAAAAGAAATAAGAATGCCGTTAAAAAAAAATTACTTGTTTGAAAAAAATATAAACTCATACAAATTTACTTTTCTAAATAAAAAGTAATAGATACACAAATTTAAATTTAAATTTTAGCCTACCAAACAGAATAAATATAATTACGGCAGTTATAATTGTATAGAGCCAACTAGAATTAATATAATTACGACTATAATATTTAATTTTAGTCTATCAAATGAAATAAATATAACTACAGCAGTTCAAAAAGTAATAAATACTTAAATACAAATTTTAATTTTAGCCTACTAAATAGAATAAATATAACTACAACCGTTGTAACTATATAGAACCTAACAGAATTGATATATTTAATTTTAGCTTACCAAATAAAATAAATATAATTACAGTAGTCTGAACTAAAAAATAATAAATATATAAATACAAATTTTAATTTTACCTTACCAAATAGGATAAATATAATTACAACAGTTGTAATTGAATAGAACCAAATAGTCGCACAGATGTGAATGGGATTGCGATTAAATTTATAAGAGATATGAACACTAGTAATAATAATCGGGTTTAAACATTTTAGGAGTTACTATTGCTAGTTTGTCAAATCGTTATATTTGGTATCAGAGTCAATAACCAACCGAAAGTGTGTGATAAGTCTCGGCTGAGATTGGGTGTAGATGACAGGACTAGCGAGACAAGTCTTATATCGTCTGGTGATCTTGGATTGTACATGTATTAGGACCGACGAGAACGTCAGGACTAATCGGAAGTATGTGATGAGTCTCGGCTGAGATTGGGTCTAGATGACAGGACTAACGAGACAAGTCTTATATCGTCAGGTGATCTTGAATTGTGCGTGCGTTAGGACTGACGAGAACGTCAGGACTAAACGGGAGGAGTTTGTGACGTCCTAATAATCCCACATCGAATGTGAATAGAATAAATATTTTGAACGGTAATATGAGTTCAATAAATTATTATTACTAGTGAGTCGAATCGGTTTTACGTGACTTGAGTAGGGTGCACAGAAGACAAGTTGAGTTTAATTTTTTTTTTTTGCTCACAAGATTCCACTGGCTTTTTTGGCTTGGCAACAACTCCCTGATTTGTCATGCAGTACATGTTTGCCGTGCTGCCTGCCCGAGTCGTCTCCTCTCTCTCTCGTGCGTGAGCACAGTCGGCCGTCCATCACTGACGTCACGCATTTCGGACTCCTCTCGCACGGACCCCCCCCGGAAGACTATCCTGTGAAATGAGTACTCATACGGCTTGTCCAAACATCCCTGACATTAATGTCATAATTTCTAAAAAAAATTCACCATTCCAATTCCTACTAAAAAAAAAAGGAAAATGCTATGTGTACACCCCTTTCGGGGTGTACATCATACATTCTATCCATCTAAGGGTGGGGGTGTGATGATGGGTCACTTGAAGTGACCCGTAAAAAATATCGGCACCATTAAAATGGTGGAGGTGTATGATGTACACCCCTTTGGGGTGTACATGTAGCATTGCTCAAAAAAAAATAATGGTTTTAGGATCAGAAGTCGAACCAAATATTGAATCAAAATTTTACTCTATTATCGTACATAATTTTTTTTTGATTTATTAATATGCAATAAAATATATATATATATATATATATATATATATATATATATATATATATATATATATATATATATATATATATATATATATATATATATATATATACTAAAATGATTTTATGGTGGGAGGTACTTAATTAAAATAAATAATGAAGGTTAAGGTTAAAAAAAAAAAGAGTTGTTGATCAAAATAAAATATTTGGTGGGATAAATGGAGCGTGATAATTATTTGTTGATGCATATTTTTTGTAATATTATTTTTAGAAATAATTATCTATGTATTTCTGAAATCGGAAGAAATATCTGATTTATCCTTCTTCTTTTTTTCTTTTCAATATACCCTGATACGTTCCACCGTTATTTAAAATACTCCTACCGTTTCCCTTTGTTAAGTTAACTAGGGTTAAACTAGAATTAAATAATAATCGGAGTTGAAAACTATCAGATATACTTATTTTGCCCGGATTTAGGATTTAGGATTTATGGTTTAGGATTTTTTAGGGTTTTAGGGTTTAGGGTTTAGGGTATATTTGAAATGACAAAATGATAATGTCACACAGATAACAGCAGCTCCAAACGGTACACTAACAGAGTTTAACTTCAGGGGTATTTTGGAAAGAAGTTGGAACGTAAGAATGGTAGTTTTAATATTATCCTTCTAAGAAGGGTAAATCTGAAAACATGAAAATTTTTAGGGGTATATAGAAAATTGCCCATTTATGAAATTAGCGATAGTATCAAGTCATTGGTGCTATCAAATTTTTAGCCCTTAGATTAAGAGATGTTCGGTTAAAATAATAGTGGTTTCCTAGAATTTAGTGGATAGTTGATTGAATAGTATAATTCAAAAGGTGAAAATGATCAAAGAGATAGATCTAACGGTAAAAGAAAATTAGTAGCACTAATTGCTTGGTGCTATCGATAGTATTCCTGTCCAGTTGAACTTTTATTTATGATGTATTATTTTATTATTGTTTCAATAATGCACTTTGAGAATACTCTATAGGGGTGCTGGGTCGGATTCAGGATGAATTTTTAAATTGTTGAATCCAAATCCGCTAACCAAACTCAAATCTTGAATCTGAACTTGATGGATTTTGAAAATCTATATTCAAAATCGAATCCAACTAAAAATCTGAAAACATGAATATAAATTATTTTTATTTACTATATTTCACAATATATTATATTAAAATTTAAAATTTTAAAATATAAATTTAAATATAACATCAAATATTCATATATATTATATATAATAAAAAGTAATATACATTCGGATTCGGGTAATTAGGTTTGGATTTATGTGAGATGCATGCAAAATTGATATCCAAATATAAATTTGTTGAATTTTTATTTTCACACTCATAATCAAAATTATATCCGTTTAATATTAAATAAATTTATCCGTTCGAATTCGAATTCAGATAAAATTTTATATATTCTGTTATAATTTGGTTTAGATTTGTATTTATCTAAATTGAAGTTAAATCCTAATCTAATTAGGATAATATAAGATTTAGATTGTTGGGTAAAACTAGAATTTAATTAGGAGTTTAATTAGACTACAAATCCTAATTAGATTCTAGTTTGGAGGCATATATTATATATAGCATACCCGGCCACTTTAATGACGCCGCAACTTTTAATTAGCCGAAGCGCTAATTAATTTAGGTCAATCAAGGAAGATACGTGTTGTTGGTGTTGGTACATACGGCCATATTAATGAAGCCGGGATATTAATTAGAGGTCATGCTCTAATTAATTTAGCAACCCAAGAGGAGAGAGGCCGTATTGGAGGAGCCATATGTTGCTAATGAAGCCGGCAATTAATTAAGGAATTGAAGCTCTAAGGTGAGGGCGTCCATACGATTGGATTCTTAGGAATCGTTAGGGTGGATGCAAATTTTGATATTTCGGATCTATTTGGAGTTTCGGTTTTCTTGAGAGATATAATCTTTGTATTCTTCTTTTGGCTTTAATAAAAGTCTTTGCTCCGTCTTCGCCCATGGATGTAGGCCGGTGGCCGAACCACGTAAAACTTGGTGTGCTCTTTCTTTTCTTTTCTTACATTACTTTTATTCTTGGATCTATTTTTCGCCGTTTCGATTTAACAAACTGGTATCGGAGCCTTCTATTCCCTTGAGGATTAAGAATTATGACGACGAAGTTCGAGATCCAGAAATTTGACAGGACCAACAGTTTTGCATTATGGCAAATCAAGATGCGTGCTATACTAACGCAGCAAGGATTGAAAAAGGCACGGTTGGGAAAAGAAAAGATGTCCGATTCGTTAACGGCGGAGCAGAAGGAGGAGATTGATGACAAAGCTCTTACGGCAATACAATTATGTTTATCCGATGAGGTATTGCGAGAGGTCTTGGATGAAAAGACCGCTGAAGGGCTTTGGCTTAAATTGGAATCTCTCTACATGACGAAGTCTCTCACTAACAAGTTATATTTGAAGCAACGTCTCTTCATGTTGCGCATGGCGGAAGGTACCTCTATTAAATCGCATTTAGATGAATTTAATTCTATTATTATGGATCTCCGCTCGATAGATGTCAAAATTGAGGAGGATGATGAAGCCCTTTTATTATTATGTTCTCTACCACTCTCTTATAAGAATTTTCGCGAAACCTTCTTATTTGGTCGAGATACTCTATGTCTCGATGATGTCAAATCTTCTTTATTATCAAAGGAGAGGATTGATATGCAGATAAGTAATGAGACAGGTGGAGTTTTAGGAGAAGGTTTAGTTGCTAGAGGGAGGTATCGGGAAAGGGGTTCCGGTAATAGAGGTACATCGAGATCAAAGTCAAAACACAGGAATTTGATTTGCGGCTATTGCAAGAAGAAGGGTCACATAAAAGCTGATTGTTTCAAGTTGAAAAATAAAGAGCAGCGGAAGAATAACGGTGATAAGAATCAAGATCAGAAAAACACCAATGCTAAACCAGAAGCAAGTGTTGCAGCAGGAGAATCAGATGGCGGCGATATTGTCTTCACAGTTACGGATAATACACGTAGGCAGGATGAGTGGCTTATGGACTCCGCATGTTCCTTCCATATCTGTTCACATAGAGATTGGTTCTCGACGTACAAGCCTATTGATGGTGGAGATGTATTGATGGGAAATCACTCTAAGTGTACAGTTATTGGTATTGGCACTGTTCAGGTACGGATGTACGATGGAGTAGTGAGGACTATATCTGAGGTTCGGCATGTTCCGGATATGAGAAAAAATCTGATTTCATTAGGTACACTTGATGCTAAAGGTTTTAAGTATTCTTCAGCTGATGGATTAATGAAGGTCGCTAAAGGGAATCTTGTAGTGATGAAGGCCAAGTTGACCGACATGTTATATGTTCTACAGGGTTCCACTGTGACAGGTTCAGCAGCGGTGACTTCTTCCTCTATGTCAGATTCAGATAGCACCAAATTATGGCATATGCGACTGGGCCATATGAGCGAGTATGGTATGATAAAGTTGAACGAGAGAGGTTTACTTGGTAATCAGAGTTTAGAAAAGTTGGATTTCTGCGAGCATTGTGTTCTTGGCAAACAAAAGAGAGTCAGCTTTAAGGCCGCAGTTCATCGAACAAAAGGTACTCTAGATTATATTCATTCCGATCTTTGGGGACCATCTCGTACTCCTACTCATGGTGGTGCTAAATATATGTTGACTTTTATTGATGACTATTCTCGTAAGGTGTGGGTATTCTTTCTGAAAAGTAAGGACGAGGTGTTCAGTTATTTTAAGCAGTGGAAGGTTATGATCGAGAAGCAAACTGAAAAGAAAATCAAAAGATTAAGGACTGATAATGGTTTGGAATTCTGTTCGTCAGAGTTTGAAAAATTCTGCAAGAATGAAGGGATCGTTCGACACAAGACCGTTAGGCATACTCCACAGCAGAATGGGGTGGCCGAACGGATGAATAGAACTCTTTTAGAGAGAGCACGTTGCATGCTCTCTAATGCTGGCTTAGCGAAGAGTTTCTGGGCAGAGGCGATCTCTACGGCATGCTATCTGGTAAATCGTTCTCCACATTCGGCACTTGATTGCAAAACTCCGGAGGAGGTATGGTCTGGTAGCCCTTCTGATTATTCTAATTTGCGCATATTTGGTTGTCCTGCTTATTTTCATGTAAATGAAGGCAAGTTAGAACCTAGGGCTAAAAAGTGCATCTTTATTGGTTATGCGACGGGGGTTAAGGGATATAGATTGTGGTGTCCTGAATCGTCTAAATTAATTATTAGTAGGGATGTCACGTTTGATGAGTCTATTATGCTATATCCTAACCGAAATTCTTCTGATGAGACCCCGAGTGCTAGCAAGCAGGTGGAGGTAGAGACCGATGGTATAGTTCAGTCACAGAATTCTTCTCAGTCAAAGGAAGTTCACTCGCCAGACACCTCAGTTACTGAAACCCCACAAGTTGAGAGGCAGAGCATTGCTACAAGTAGAGCGAGGAGACAGATAAAACCACCGCAGAGATATGGTTATGAAGATATGGTTGCCTATGCTCTTTCAGTGGCACAAGATACAGAAGAAGAAGGAGAACCTTCCACATATAATCAAGCTATTTCTAGTGCTAGTTCTGCAGAGTGGTTGGTAGCAATGAATGAAGAGATGGAGTCTCTTCATAAGAATCACACATGGGAGTTGGTAAAACCGCCTACAGGCAAGAAAATTGTTGGCTGTAAGTGGGTCTTCAAGAAAAAGGAAGGAATCCCTGGCGTGGAAGATACAAGGTATAAAGCTCGTTTAGTTGCTAAGGGCTACAGTCAGGTAGAAGGTGTTGATTTTAATGATATTTTCTCACCCGTCGTGAAGCATACTTCTATTCGTGTTCTTCTATCATTAGTAGCCATGCATGATTTGTATCTTGAGCAGCTTGATGTTAAGACAGCTTTTCTACATGGAGAACTTGAGGAGCAAATTTATATGAAGCAGCCAGAGGGATTCATTATTGAAGGGAAGGAGGACCATGTTTGCCTATTAAGAAAATCGCTTTATGGCTTGAAGCAGTCTCCTCGACAATGGTACAAGCGGTTTGACTCCTTTATGACAGGTCACGGATATTCAAGAAGCAAGCGTGACAGTTGCGTATATTTTAGGAAGCTTGATCAGGGATCTTTCATATATTTGTTGCTCTATGTCAATGATATGTTGATTGCTTCCGACGACATAGTTGAGATTAATAAGTTGAAGGCTTCATTAAAGGGTGAGTTTGAGATGAAAGATCTGGGTGCTGCTAAGAAAATTCTTGGTATGGAAATTAAGAGAGACAAGAATTCAGGACTTCTGCATTTATCACAAGAAAAATATATAGAGAAAATTCTAAAGCGTTTCGGTATGGCAGACGCAAAACCGATGAGCACTCCTTTTGCGGCGCATTTCAAACTTTCGGCCGAGTTATCACCACAGTCCGATGATGATAGGGAGTACATGTCACATGTTCCATATTCTAGCGCTGTCGGGAGCATCATGTACGCCATGGTTTGCACACGACCGGACATCTCTTACGCAGTGAGCATGGTTAGCAGATATATGACCAATCCTGGTAAGGCTCATTGGCAAGCTGTTAAGTGGATTCTGAGATACTTACGAGGTACCACTAGCACTTGTTTGGAGTTTGGGAGGTGTAAGGATGGTGTGGTTGGATATGTTGATTCGGATTTCGCAGGTGATTTGGATAGGAGGAGATCACTTTCAGGGTATATTTTTTCTATTGGAGGATGTGCAGTTAGTTGGAAAGCTTCATTACAACCCATTGTCGCCTTGTCCACGACCGAGGCAGAATATATTGCTATGACAGAGGGTGTGAAGGAAGCTATGTGGTTAAGAGGCTTATATGGAGAGCTTACTTCTTGTTGGGAGCCGACGATTGTCTATTCAGATAGTCAGAGTGCTATTCATTTGTCTAAAGATCAAATGTTTCATGATAGGACGAAGCACATCGATGTAAAGTTTCACTTTGTTCGGGATGTGATCGGAAAACGCACAGTGACTGTTAAGAAAATTGGTACTGAGGACAATCCGGCGGACATGCTTACTAAGTCTCTTACAATTGCCAAGTTCAAACATTGTTTGGACTTGGTGGCAGTTAACAGCATTTGAGGCCCTATGGGGCGTTTGGAGAAGATGGAGCACGGAGCATTAAGGAGCATTAAGGTGAAATTCAAGTCAAGGTGGAGTTTTGTGACAACCTCAACACAGCGGCTAAAGACTACAAATCAAACCAAGGTGGAGATTGTTATAATTTGGTTTAGATTTATATTTATCTAAATTGAAGTTAAATCCTAATCTAATTAGGATAATATAAGATTTAGATTGTTGGGTAAAACTAGAATTTAATTAGGAGTTTAATTAGACTACAAATCCTAATTAGATTCTAGTTTGGAGGCATATATTATATATATCATACCCGGCCACTTTAATGACGCCGCAACTTTTAATTAGCCGAAGCGCTAATTAATTTAGGTCAATCAAGGAAGATACGTGTTGTTGGTGTTGGTACATACGGCCATATTAATGAAGCCGGGATATTAATTAGAGGTCATGCTCTAATTAATTTAGCAAACCAAGAGGAGAGAGGCCGTATTGGAGGAGCCATATGTTGCTAATGAAGCCGGCAATTAATTAAGGAATTGAAGCTCTAAGATGAGGGCGTCCATACGATTGGATTCTTAGGAATCGTTAGGGTGGATGCAAATTTTGATATTTCGGATCTATTTGGAGTTTCGGTTTTCTTGAGAGATATAATCTTTGTATTCTTCTTTTGGCTTTAATAAAAGTCTTTGCTCCGTCTTCGCCCGTGGATGTAGGCCGGTGGCCGAACCACGTAAAACTTGGTGTGCTCTTTCTTTTCTTTTCTTACATTACTTTTATTCTTGGATCTATTTTTCGCCGTTTCGATTTAACATATCCGTAACCATTAACATCCATACATGCAAAGCATTTATTCATCCTTGCAATGAGCCCACAATTAAAGCCTCTTTAATTATGAAATGAATTGATGTTTAAGTCTATCTATACAACAGTTTGTATTATGTACATAAGTACATCAATAGTACATAATGGTAGCATTTGAAAACACTTTGGTATGTTTCACAAATAGAATTTGCTTTTCATTTTACCTGTGTGTATAAATTAATTAAAATTTATGCTAAATTTATTAATAAATATTAATAATATTGAAAATAAAAATAATAGTTTTATACTATAAAAAAAGTGTATAAACCTTATACTCTCTTATCATAGAGTTTATGATTTTTTTTTTATTTTAAAAAAATTAATTATTAATTCTTAAATGAAGTGGTATAAGATTATTTATAACCGCACTACAACAAAATTATACACTATAACGATATTTTTAAGTATTTCTAAAATCTAAAAAAAATACTGCTGATAAAAATACCGATATTTATTGTTAGTGTTGCTATATGTGTCGTCGCTAGAGTGTATAGGGACATATTTTTGTAATATGTCCCAAAAATATGTCCCTATAACTAAATTTTGGATATAGATGGATTATAAATAGAACACTTATACAAAAGTCTCTATAACCTAATTTGTTTGTAGTGCAATTATATAGCATACTCCAATATATATATATATATATATATATATATATATAGAGAGAGAGAGAGAGAGAGAGAGAGAGAGAGGGAGAGAGAGAGAGTAGAGCTTATGTACTTTTAAAAGTGCAAGCCAAATTATGCTATATTAAATTTGCATTGGGATTTGTGCAATTATAAAGAATACAATTGCATCAATTTCAATGCAAATTCAATGGTAAAAAATTTAAAAATATGGTTGTGGTTGTACTTTTGAAAGTATATAAACTTTTTCTCTCTCTCTCTCTCTCTCTCTCTATATATATATATATATATAGCGTAGGGCTACTATACTCTTATGAGTATAAACCTCTTTATACTCATAACTTTTTTGTTTTGGATGAAGGAATGTACGGTTAGGATGATAGTGGTCCCCCTAGGATTTATTAGGTTGTTGGGGAAATAGTATAAATTTTAGGACTACTATAATCTAACCGCACATTCCTTCATCCAAGGAATGAAAATTTATGAGTACAAAAATATTTTACTCATAAGAGTATAGTAGCCGGACCATATATATATATATATATATATATATATATATATATATATATATATATATATATATATATATATATATATATATATATATATATATATATATATATATATAGAGAGAGAGAGAGAGAGAGAGAGAGAGAGAGAGAGAGAAGGGCTTATATACTTTTAAAAGTATAAGCCAAATTATACTCGTGAATTTTTTACCATTGGATTTACATTGAGATTTGTACTAGTGTACTTTATCTTTCTCTTTTTAGTTGACTTTACAATAGTATAAATCTCAATGCAAATCTAATGTTAAAAAATTTACAAATATAGTTGAGCTTTTACTTTTGAAAATATATAAACTCTACTATATATATATATATATATAAAGAGAGAGAGAGAGAGAGAGAAAGTTTGGCTACTATTCTATCGACAGTACCAAACACTTAGTGCTACTAAATTTTTCGCCATTAAATCTACTCCTTTGATTATTTTCACTTCTTAAATCATACTATTTTTTCACCCATCCACTAAATCTTAGGTGCCCACTATCATACTAATTGTACATCATTTCCTCCAAGGATTAAAAAATTAATAACTTCAATGACTTAGTGCTATTAATATTAATAATATAGTAACCTAATTCTCTCTCTCTCTCTTTCTCTCTCTCTCTCTCTCTATATATATATATATATATATTATATATATATATATATATATTATATATATATATATATGTATGTATAGAGAGAGAGAGAGAGAGAGAGAACTAGCTAGGCTGGAATGCTATTAAGTTTTTAATGCTTTAATTAAAAGATTTGTGGTTTAGATGATAGTGGGCCTTTTGGGTTTAATTGGTGGTTGGGAAAATAGTAAAATTTAACGGGTGAAAATGATTAAGGGAGTTGATCTAAGGGTAGAAAATTTGATAGCACCAAATATTTGGTGCTACCGATAACATAGTAGCCCGACTTTATATATATATATATATATATATATATATATATATATATATATATATATATATATATATATATATATATATATATATATATATATAGTAAAGCTTATATGTTTTTAAAAGTATAAATCTATTCATATTTGTGAATAATTTATATTAAAATTTGTATTTTTATAAAATCAACTAAAAAAAGAAAGATAAAATAAAAGGCACGAATCCCAATATATATATATTAGTTTTTATTTATAATATAAAATAAGTAGGAGGAATCTATGTGCCTTCACTAGCTAGCACATTTTATTATAAATTCAAACATTTATTAGTGTCCCGCAATTTAAGGCCCACAAATTGCAACGAGTGTCCTCGATCTACAGCGGAATCTAAGAAAAAAATAATAAACATTTAGATGCAAAAAACATTGCATTATTATATTTTAAACAACACTTCTAATTTCCCCCCTTTTTTAAATAGCTAATCTAATCCAATAGAGTAAACTCAATTAATTTATGTTATTAGAAAATTTTGAACGCGAGAAAGATATGCATTAATGCATGAATTAATCTTAATTATTTAACAACATACATACATATATATATATATACTTCTAACTAAAATACTGAAGCTAATTAATTAAATAATTAGTACATAAATTAAAAAGAAAAACATGATACAGTGATGAATATAGTAAGAAATAGAGATACTGTAGTTAATTATAATAATAACTAGAAGAAGAGATTAGTAGACTCATGCAGGTTGTTGTGCTGCTGCTGCTGCTCTTTGTATTGCTGGTTATTGCTGAGCTCTTCTGCTTCTCCTTCACTCAGACTCTCCCCTTCCCCTTCTTGCTCTCCTCCTTCTGTGTCAGCATCGGCGTCAGCGTCGACATTGTCTCTGACATCGACATTGGATTCCCGCGACACGATGATCGCGTCGAGGAGCTCCGAGCTATTCCTAACCATTGTCGCTGTCGCTGTTGCTGTCGATGCCGCTGCCGCTGCCGTGGGCTTCGAGTAGAGCTCGTCGAGCTGGCGGAAATAGGGGCACGTCTTGGCGTGCGGCGGCCGCCTCTTGCCGGAGTCCTTGGCCTTGCGGAAGTACTTGTTGATGTTCTCCCACTTCTCCTTGCACCTCTTCGCGCTCCGTCGAAACCCTAGCGCCGACATCCGCAGGCTCACCTCGTCCCACAGCGGCCCCTTCAGCCCCGGCTCCTGGAACTTCTCCTCCAGCCGCGACCGCACGCAGATCAGCGCTTCGACTTCTACCTTCGGCCACCGCCGCCCCCCAATTTCGGCGTCGACGTCGCTGGAGACTGCGATCATAGTGGTGTCGGTCGGCGTGGTTGGTAAATTGGTTACCTGAGTTGTCATTGTTGTTGTTACAGCGGCGGCGGTGGTGGTGGTGGTTGTTGAGGGGGGGAGGTGGAGGGTCTGGCCGGAGATTTTTTCGAGGAAGGCGACGACGGCGGCCTCTCGGGCGGCGGAGAGCTGGCGGTCGCGGGCGCGGGCAGTGGCGTCGCGGGCCGACCTCTCGGCCTCCTGCCGCCGCCAGGCTTCGTCGCGGCCCGCACGGTCGCGGTCGCGCCGCTCCATCGCGTCGAGGAACCGCCGGTGGAGGCTCTCCTGGTGCTCCATCAGCTGCCGCACCAGCGTTTCGAAGAACGCCGCCACCGCCGCCAACTGCTGCTGCTGATGCTTCTGCCGACGCTTTCGTTTGCTCCTCCGCATACCTCCACCGCCACCGCCGCCGCCGCTGACATTCTGCTGCGGCTTCTCCGCCAGGGCTTCCTCGCCCGCCGACATCTCCGACATGACGACCGCGCCGAATGCCGCATTCGAGGCTGGGATCAGCGAGTTTTCGTCGCCGGTGAGGGCGGAGCCGGAGCCGGTTTGGTTGCCTTCGGCAATGCCGCCACCGCCACCGCCGCCGCCGCCACTACCGGGTTTGTAGATAGCTTCAAGCTCACTAAAGAGCTTGTAATTGCTGCCGCCCGTCGGTGCGCGGCCGTGCCCCGACTCGTCCGCTTCGTCGCCATCTACACCGTCGGCAGCGTCAGAGATGGTGTTTTCTTCGCTTTGCTTGTAGAATTCGGCCGCGGCCGCCGCCGCCGACGACGGCGGCGGCGATTCGGGCTCCTTCTGCTTGTTCCTCTTTCCGTTCCGGTAGATATAGTCTATGTCCAAAGGTCTCCTGGAACAATAACAAGAAAAAAAAGGAAAAAAGAAAAAAAAAAAGAAAAAGAGGATTTAGAGATTACTAAATTGTTGCTTCAGATGTTGCCTTTTTCTACATATCAATCTTTCTTTCATCCTCTCTTTTGAGTGATTTGAAAGGAACTTTTAAGGAATCTTTAACTCCCTCTTTTTCACCACTGCATCATTATATCATGATTACTTTACTTTACCTCAAAAGAGAAGGTGCAAATTTATTTATTATTTTTTCTTTATTATAATATGTATCAAATCATTTTATATGTTAAAAAAAAAAAAGAAAAATTACAATAAAATTGATGAAAAGATATGGTTATAAATTTAGAAATGGTGGTAGTACCAAGTGGGCTCTTTAATGGCGGACTCCTCTTCATGGTGCCACGCATGTAGCCCTCCTCTCTCCGCCGCAGCCGCAGCTGCGTCGTCGTCGTCGTCGTCGTCAGCACCTCCCTCGCGGCCGCAGTCGCCGCTTTCGTCGACTCCCAGCTTGAAATTCATCATTCCAGCCAAGAACTCTCTCCCGCCGCCGCCGCCGCCGCCGCCATGCGGCGAGCTTATTTCCGCAACCGCCGCCGATGCCTCCGGCTCCCGCGCATCGCCGCCAATTGGGAATTGGCGGTGGTGGTGGCTGTGGTGGTGCGGCGGGGGGAATATAAGACGAGCCGCAGCAGGATTTTGCGACTGCTGCGACTGCTGCGGTGGCGGTGGCGGCGGCGGAGGTGAGTGGTGGAAGAGCTGGAAGTGGTGGTGGCTGTGGTTGTGGTTGTGGTTGTGGTTTTGGTGGTTGTTGTTGCTGCTGCTGCTGCTGCTCTGCTGCAGGAGCTGCTGGGTGAAGGGGATGGGGTGGAACTGCAGCATGTGCGCCGGCATCGGCATCGCCATCGCCATCGGCATCGACATCGACATCGACATCGGCCCCTGCAACTGCTGAGGAGGGGGAGGAGGAGGAATCTGGTGCTGGTGGTTATGGTTATGGTTATGGTTATGGTTATGGTTATGGTTAAGATGGCCATGGATGAGATGTTGGTATTTGATCGGCGGCGGCGGCGACATATCGGCGGCGGTCGTCGACATGGAAAAAAGAGAGGAAACGCCGCCTCCGCCACCGCCACCGCCGCCTTCTGCCACCGCTGCCGCCGCCGCCGCAGCCATGAATTGCTGGATCTCATGAGACACCCCTCCTCTTCCTCCTCCTGCTGCTCCTCCTCCTCCTCCATACCCTGATTGCATCTTAATTCTTTCTATCTACGTACTTCTCCTCTTCAATTCCCTTAAATTTGTTCAAATCACACACACAGCCCAGTAGTAGTGCTACTACTCTACCTAATCTTTAACAGTTGTTTCCTAAAAATATATTCAGATTCCTTATTCCTCTCTCTCTCTCTATAAAACTAAGCTCTAAAAAGGGGGTAGGGTGGTGTTGAGTTTGAGAGTGATAGAGGAGGGAGAGAGAGAGAGAGAGAGAGAGAGGGGGTAGATGAAAAGGTTAAAGATATGGTACAGTTAGTGAGGTCAGCAAAAGTTGAACATCTAATATCTCTAGAGAATATTTAGTGAGCAATGCTACATGTACACCTCGAAGCGGTGTACATCATACATCTCCACCATTTTAATGGTGGCGATATTTTTTACGGGTCACATCAAGTGACCCATCATTACATCCCCATTCTTAGATGGGTAGGGGTGTGAGATGTACACCCCTTATGGGTGTACACATAGCATTTTCCATATTTAGTTGCTTTTATCTGGTGTACAAGTAAAGTTTAATATTATCAATTCATCTGGTATTAATTATTAATTTTAAAAATTTAAATTATTAAAAATATATAATTAATTTATTTAAAACGTATAGACACAGTTTATATAGATCTTGACTGAGTTCTATGCTTAGGTTGATGTGAAATTCACAATAGATACTATCAAATCGTTGACGCTAATCATCATTTTCAAAAAGCTCGATTTATTAAAAATACGAAACTAATTCATTTAATGTACAGTCACAGCGCCTATAAATCTCGACCGGACTCAATTTATCTGAACGTTTGGTATATTGCTGAGCCTTTACCATTTGGTTTATTATGGACGGCAGTCCCACTCAATTTATTAGTTTCGTTCAACTCAACTTATTAATTTTTTGAATCAAATATTACAAGACAAAAAATTAAAATTAATTTTAATTCATAAATAAATAGCCAACCTATATTAACTACTGATTTGAAGCAAATTTTTTTTTTTTTAAAAAAAAATAACATACCATCCGCTTAGTTAATTTTAATTTATAAATAAATAGTCAATATATATTAACTGCATATCTGATTTGAAGCAATTTTTTTTTTTTTTAAAAAAAATCAAGATACCATCCGCTTAGTTAATTTTAATTCATAAATAAATAACCAACATATATTAACTACATATCTGATTTGAAGCAAATTTTTTTTTAAAAAAAAAATAACATACCATCCACTTAGTTTATATAGTTTTTTATATAAACTTAGCCAAAAATCTAAAACTTTAATTTGGATGTAACGATCCGGCCCACCAGCAATAATAATTCGTTGAGCCCGCACCATAGTCCAAAATGCTTAAATTCAGTTATTATTACTAGTGTACATGTCTCATATAAACCCAATCATAATTTCATCCACGTCCGATGTCGGACTATTAGAGGCGTCACATTGGATCCTCGTGAGCACCAATCATCAAATATTTTGCCACCTACATTAGCACTAGTGATTAGATATTCCAGACAAAATTTAGAGTGAAATTTTAATTAGGGCATAAAAAATTGTACAAATTATATTTGTTGAATATATAATTTAATAAATTAAAGAATAGTACTTGTTTCATGTTATTTCCTAATATATATAAAAAAAAAAAAAAAAAAATCCTTAGACATCTTATAAATTTTTTTTATAAGCCATAAAATATTTTGGAAGTCTCATATTAAAAATTTATAATTTTTTTAAATATAAACAATTTAAATTTTAAAAATTAAGTACGGTGCATATATGAGATGTGTGAATGCATAAGGTGCATGCACCAATTTCTCTCGCCCTAGGGTTGAATTAGTCTTGTCACGTGTAACAGGGTCCTAGCACGTGATGCGCACGTGCAAGAGCTTGCTAACATCACACCCTTAATTTGTTTCCAAATGTTACTCATCAGTGTAGGTGTGTATAGAAATTAATATATTTTGAGAAAAATGCTAACAAATTATTATATATCCAATCAAAATCAGGTAGGTCAATAATAATTAAGAATTTTTTTTAAAAAAAAAAAATTAATATTTTAAATATTTAATGATACATTTGTGACGAAATTATTCGCTCTATTTATTTTAACTAAACAAACTAAGTACACGTGCATTACACGTTATATAATTTAAGTTAAAATAATTAAAGATCAGATGTGATACTCATGCATTAATAAGCGAATACAATCAAAATTGTTATACTATATATATATGCTCTATACTACAATCAAAATTAAATTCTAAATTTTTTTTTTTAAAAAAAAATTCTATATATATATATATATATATATATATATATATATATATATATATATATGAGCAACGCTACATGTACACCCCCAAAGGGGGTGTACATCTTACACCCACCCATCTAAGGATGGGAGGGTCACTTCACAAATTGTGAAGTGACCCCTCACCACACCCCACCCATTGAATGGGTGGGATATGCGATGTACACCCCCAAATGGGGTGTACAAGTAGCATTTTCCTATAATATATATATATATATATATATATATATATATATATATATATATATATATATATATATATATATATTATATATAAAATGATGCATGCACTGCTCCTACGTATAGGGCTATCAGAATACGAGTGAGCTGGGTCAGCACGAGTTCGTTCATTTGTTAAGTACGAACGGGCGCACGAACAGTAAATTAAATTAATATAATAATTAAAAGTTAAAAATTATGAGTCTCTTTATATTTGGAGTGGCATATTATCTAAATAGTTAAAACTTATAATATATATTTAGTTCGGCTATTGTATTTATAAAAGTACTAATCACTTGGTGCTGGTAAATTTTTTACTGTT
>CM055071.1:42093172-42105672 GCA_029204045.2 Tillandsia leiboldiana | reverse complement strand
GGTGGTTGGCGGAGTGAAATAATCTAAGAGACAAAATTAGTCAAAGGGATATATCTAACGGTAGAACACTTACGAGCACCAATTGCTTGGTACTTTTACAAGCATAGTAGCTAGACTTTCTCTCTCTCTCTCTATCTATATATATATATATATATATATATATATATATATATATAATTGAGCTCCTATGCTTTTAAAAATATCAAGTCATTGGTGCTTGTGGGTTTTTAGCCATTGGATGAAAAGATGTGTGGTTAGAATGATAGTGGATCTCTTAGGCTAAGTGAGTGGTTGGTGAAATAGAATGATCTAAGAGATGAAATTAGTCAAAGGGTAGATCTAACGGTAGAAAACTTACAAGCACCAATTTCTTGATGCTTGTACTAGCATAGTAGCCGGGATATATATATATATATATATATATATATATATATATATATATATATATATATATATATATATATATATATATATATATATATATTGAGCTTCTATGCTTTTAAAAGCATTAACTCATTGGTGCTGATAGACTTTTAGTCCTTAGATGAAAGAATATGCGGTTAGGATGATAATGACCTCTTAGGTTTATTGGGTGGCTAATAAAATAGCATGATCTAAGGAGTGAAATTAGTCAAAGAGATAGATCTAACAGTAGAAAACTTACAAACACCAATTGCATCTCTCTCTCTCTCTCTCTCTCTCTCTCTCTCTCTATATATATATATATATATATATATATATATATATATATATATATAATATATATATATATATATATATATAGGAAAATGCTACTTGTACACCCGTAAGGGGTGTACATCTCACACCCCCACCCATCTAAGGGTGGGGGTGTGATGAGGGGTCACTTGATGTGACCCGTAAAAAACATCGCCACCATTAAAGGGGTGGAGATGTAGGATGTACACCCCTTCGGGGTGTACATGTAGCAATCCTCATATATATATATATATATATATATATATATATATATATATATATATATATATATATATATATATATATATATATATATATATATATATATATATAAGGACTAGTGTGCTGTTTAATCCCTTTTCGATAATGAAACTTTCGAATTGACAATCGATTCTATTAGATTTGATTTAGCATATTTGAAATATCTAAAAAATAAAATTTATGATTTTTATCGAAAGATATCAAAATCAATAAATTTTAATGGTTGATATATATATGTCATTTACATGTTTAACGATGTAAAAGTATTTAAACCAGATGAAATTTTGATCGAAAATTATTTATACTATAATTACAGCAAGATCAACATCTCTGATTGAAAATTAGTCCTATATCATAACTTTTTGTAAGATTTTTGTTTTTAGCCGTTCATTTTTAGTAATTTTAATCATTAGATAAATAATAACGAAAAATCATAAAATTTATTTTCTATATACGTTTTTACATATGTTAGATCAAATCTAACGGAATCGATCGTCAATTACAAAGTTCTATAGTCGAAAATGGCTTAAGAGCACGTAAGCCTCCGCGCTACTAATAGCATACTAGTCCTACTGACTCTCTCTCTCTCTCTCTCTCTCTCTCTCTCTCTCTCTCTCTCTCTATATATATATATATATATATATATATATATATATATATATATATATATATATATATATATATATATATATATATATATATATATATATATATATATATATATAGTTCGGTTATTATGTTTGTAAAAGTATCAAATAATTTGTGCTTGTAAGTTTTTACCGTTAGATCTATCCTTTGATTAATTTCAATCCTTAGATTATGCTATTCCATCAACCACCCACTAAATCCAAAGGGCCCACTATTTTTCTAACCACACAACCTTTCATCCAAGGGCAAAGACCCTAAAAGAACCAATGACTTGATAGTTTTAAAAGTATATATAGTAGCTCAATTCTCTCTCTCTCTCTCTCTCTCTCTCTCTCTCTCTCTCTCTCTCTCTCTCTCTCTCTCTCTATATATATATATATATATATATATATATATATATATATATAATATATATATATATAGCTTTGCTATCGATAGCATCAAGCATTCACTACAATAAAAAATACTTGTAGAGGCGGTTGTAAAGAGATAGTTCTAACAACAGCCTCTAATTATAATCGTAGAGGTGCTAATAAGTTTTCTACCGTTAGATCTACCGCCTTAATCATTTTTATTTCTTAGATCATACTATTTTTTCAACGACCCGCTAAATTCTAGTGCCCACTATCATCCTAACCATGCATCTCTTAATTCAAGGGCTAAAAACCTAATAATATCAATGAGTTGGTACTATTGACAGTATTGTAGCCTATATATATATATATATATATATATATATATATATATATATATATATATATATATATATATATATATATATATATATATATTGACTAGAATATATATTTTTAATAATATTTTGTTATGGCTAAGATCTAATTTTTAATTATTAGATCTAATTGTTATGACTAGAATATATACTTTTAATAATATTTTGTACTCTAAGGCAGTGTTTGGTTCGGGTACAAGGGGGGTTATCCCCCCCTTTGTACCCAAACACTTTGGAACAGGGGGGGAATTCGAATCCCCCCCTTTTGCCCACTGTACCGGAATTATTTTAATTCTATACCCCCCCCCCCCCCCCCCGAATTACTTTTCTCTCTCTCTCATGAATTATTGACTGCCCCTGTCAGTCCCCTCTCCTTCGTCCTCTTCTCCCAGCTCCTCCCCCATCCGACAACATCTCCCCCCCCCCCCCCAATTACTTTTCTCTCTCTCATGAATTAATGCCCCTGCCCCTCTCACTCCCCTCTCGTTCGTCCTCTTCTCCCAGCTCCTCCCCCATCCGACCCCATCTCCTCCCCCATCCAAACGATCTCTTCCCCCATCCGATGCCCTAGACCTTCTCCTTCGTCCTCGCCGCGACCCTTGCGCCCTCTCGGATCTCCTCCGCCATCCGACGCCATCTCGGATCTCCTCCGCCATCCGACGCCCTTGACCTTGTCCTTCGTCCAAGCCGCGACCCTTGCGCCCTCTCGGATCTCCTCCGCCATCCGTCGCCATCTCGGATCTCCTCCGCCATCCGACGCCCTCTCGGATCTCCTCCGCTTGTCCATTGTTCCCTAGACCTTCTCCTTCGTCCTCGCCGCGAGCCTTGCGCCCTCTCGGATCTCCTCCAACATCCGACGGCCTCTCGGATCTCCTCAAGCCATCCGACGCCCTTGACTTCTCCTTGGTCCTCGCCGCGACCCTTGCGCCCTCTCGGAGCTTATCTGTGCCCCTCTGTGCGTGATCCATGCCCCTCTGTGCGTGATCCGTGCCCCTCTGTGCGTGATTTGTGGCCCTTTGTGCGTGATTTGTGCCAATCTGTGCGTGATCCGTGCCCCATTGTGCGTGATCTGTGCCTCGCTGTGTGTGTTTTGTGGCCGAGCTGTTGTATTGCGCCCGGTTGTCCTGTCTTGCCGGCACCTGTGCACATATCCCCTGTCCGTGACCGCGGCCGCCTCTCTGCCTGAGCTTTGCCCGCCCTGTGTGCTGTATCTACCGCCCTCTCTCTGTGCCAGATCTGTGCCCGATCTCTTATCCGTCCCGCCTCGAAGGTGCTATCCTAATCTTTTGTCTGTGCTTGTCCAATGTTGGCTCCATTTTCGTTTACATGAGGTTTCTTCTATATCTAATATGTGGCTAAATGTGGGGTGATGCTGGTATCGCATGATGAATCAGTATGTTATGTTATAACGTAGCTTTTTATTGTCCGCTCCCGAATCTAGAGGATACATCGGTATTGTCGGATGATTCTTATAAAAATCGGCGATGATGACGGTTGCCATAGGCAATAGATGGATGGCATGGATGTAAATCCACTGCAACCCCTTGCTTGTTGGAAACCATTTGAGCCCGTGGACGTACCAAAATTATTTTCGGCGATGATGACGGTTGCCATAGGCAATAGATGGATGGCATGGATGTAAATCCACTGCAACCCCTTGCTTGTTGTAAACCATTTGAGCCCGTGTACGTACCAAAATTATTTTCGGCGATGATGACGGTTGCCATAGGCAATAGATGGATGGCATGGATGTATAATCCACTGCACCCCCTTGCTTGTTGGCGACCACTTGAGCCCGTGTTCCAAAAAAAATCAAAACATTTTGCAATTATGTACAAAACAACAAAATTTGATTGTTGAATCGCATATCCTATTGGACGTCAATATCGATACCTGTTGATGGCAATAAAGTGTTGCAATTATAACTATGTAGTCTTCATTATCCTATCTGCCATACCCCTTAGCATACATGTCTTTATTTATTATATGTTGTGCAATTTGTTTTGTATCTTAAATATGCCAATATCACAAACTTTGTATGCCAATTATGATTTGCATTTGAAAAATCATTTTTCTTTTGGAATATCGATATTAGAGATAGACCCCTTACCTTACATGTGTTTAACTTATTTAAATATGACATTTGTAATAGTGTTTGCTTCGAACATGATAAATATATAAATGACTACGTACATTAACTACAGATGCGTCCTTCTAAGAGACTTGTAATTCCCGGTCAAAGCAATCAGGGGGACATGAATAACCCAGAAGGAGCCAGTGGATCTCGCTCGCAAGCGTGGTCGCGTACATCCAACTGGACCCCGTCGTTGGATGCATGTCTGTTAGCGTTGTTGTCGGAGGAACATGCCTTAGGCAATAATGTTCATGGAACATTCACGACCCTTGCATGGGTTAGAATAGTTGGAGAGATAAATAGACGAAATAATTTAACACTAACAAAGGATAAGGTGAAAAATAGATTGAAAGTTTTGAAGCGCACTTTCTCGTTGTACCATTCGTTGGTCAACAAAAGCGGATGGGGATGGGATTTTAACCTCAATATACCCACGCCTGGCGATAGTGCTGACTGGGATGCGGTGATCGCGGTAATGTGATTCCATTTCGGTTCACCTAAATTTTTATCGAATATTATTCTTATTTTTAGACTAATATAATTAACCGACCTTCAGGAAAACCCGGCTTATGCCAGATGTAGAGATAAAGCATTTCCACCCTATAAGGATATTGAGTTCCTTACGGAGAAGACCACCGCAAGCGGCAGATATAGCTTTGCTTCAGTCATGCCGCCCACCACTGTAATTAGCTCGTCCTCATCATCCCCTGGTGAGGATGATAACATAATTGCTCCTACATTGGAAGGTTTATATCTCTTACCGCCTCCATTTGAAGCAGGGTCATCTGGGCCACCAGTGAATGATTTCATGGAAGGTGGAGAACCCGAATTCACACCTACCCCTCATCCCCCCAACAAGAATACCAGTGGGTCGGGACACAGCTCTGCAGGCAAGAGGCCTCGTTCCCCACTCCCCGAGCGTAGCCAACGAACTAACCGACCGTCGAGTGGTGGACGGCGGAAGAAAAGCGACACAGTCGCTGACGCTCTTGGAGAGATGTTGCAGTTAGGAAAAGATAAATTTGATTTTGTAAAGCACATGTATAATAGGGATTCTGAAGGTCGCCGCCCTATTCCTCCAATCGAGGATTGTATGCAACGCGTATACCTGATGCAAGGTCTCAACAATCGTAAGATTTTGGCGGCCGGCGAAGCTTTGAAAGATCCCCAGAATCGTCAACTCTTTATGACAATGAATGACGATCTTGCTAAAGACTGGGTAGAAATGCAATTAGAGAAAGATAATTTGATCTATCGACCTTTTTTCCCCGGCAATTAGTGGACAATTTTTTAATGTTTTAATTAAGTAGTGTAAATACAACCATTGTAACCTAATTTATCTTAACTTTTAGTAGTAGAAAACTGTTCGAAAATGTATTTTTAAAAGTTGCACTGTTAGTAGGAGGTTTGTAATATTTAGTACGACAGTTTGGTTGCAATTATGTATATATAACTTGAATGTTGGTATTTCATATCGATAGATATTACATCATGTTTACTTATCATGATTTCTCGCTAATAGGGTGAAATTTCGATGCAGATATCATGGATCCTACATTTTATGAAAGTGTAGGTAATTCGAGTTTGCTTGATTTGATGATGATTATTTTAGACGATGATGATGACTTTATGGTGTTTCTAATACTAATGCTCATTGCTGAAGGATAGTTGTAATAATTTTCATGTATTAATTTGTTCTGTAATATGTTATTGTATCGAGACATATGAATATTCGTGCTACATTATATACATTTATTAGAACTTTCTTTGCCTACAAGTTACCTTCGCTAAATGCCATTAATATTGTTGCAGTTATAATGGATGGTTCAATGTATCGAAGTATATTTTCGTCAACTTTTCATGCGGATTTGTTCGCAATATTAGAAGACGATGAAGAATATTGGGTGCAAGTCATAATAATGCTTATTGACGTAGGTTGTATAAATGAAACAAGTCCAATAACCAGACAACCATGTCGTACCCGTCCATTTACTGGGCATCAGTTTATTTGTGATATACTGAATGGTCATCCAGACCGGGGGTACACTCATTTTAGAATGACGACAACTACATTTATGGCTCTACGCGATGAGGTTGTTGGAAAGGGCCTTTTAATTGCCACACGGAATATGACAGTTGAAGAACAATTGGCGATTTTCCTATATTGTATTGGACATGGTGTTGTAAACAGGGTCCTCGCTGAGACTTTTCAACATTCAGGGGAAACAATTAGTCGTCACTTTAACAATGTTCTAAAAGCAATAATTCATCTAAAAGATGAATACATAACTCTGCCGCCAAGTAATATTGGAGTTCATCCAAGAATTGCTGACAATATGAATTTCCATCCGTTCAAGGTAAGGGAGAATAACTTTAATTACCTCTAAATTGTCCAATTTTATTACTTAATTTGAAAATGTACTATGTCTTGACATTAACATTTGTAGAATGCAATTGGGGCGGTGGATGGTTCGCATATTCCAGTTATTGTAAAAACACATAAACAAACCCGATTTCGGTGTCGCAAAGGATTTACATCACAAAATATGATGGCGGCTGTTTCTTTTGATCATATTTTCTTTTATGTATGCACCGGTTGGGAAGGATCTGCCGCTGATATGCGGGTACTCAGATGGGCATGTGATAGTGGAGGTTTTAGTGTTCCTGAAGGTATCATTTTTTAAGAAATTATTCATATATATTTTCATTATTATTGGTTTAAATTATGTCTTACAAGTTGTATACACTTCTGTTATATATACAGGAAAATATTATCTCGTTGATTCCGGATACGCGAATACTGATAAATTTCTGGCACCTTATAGAAATGAGCGTTACCATCTGAGTCAATTTGATAGTAACAGTCGTGGTCGTTTACATCGTTCGCCAAAAGACTTGTATAATCATCGGCACGCCCAATTAAGAAACGTGGTAGAGAAGACATTTGGAATTTTAAAAAAACGATTTAAAATTTTAAATATTGCCACACCGTTTCCTTATAAAGTGCAGTGTCACATGGCTATGGCATGTTGTGTGCTCCATAATTTTATTCGACGGCATCAAGGAAATGACAGATATTTTAACGAAGCGCATAACTCAGAGCCTCCAGAGGATGATGTGGAAGTGCCGACTACGATTTATACTACATCAGAGTCACAGCGGGGAGACGACATTCGCAATCAAATTACGGCGGAGTTGTGGAATAACAGAAGTTAGAATTAATATTGTAATATAATGTTAGTTAGCTTGTTTAATAATTTAGATTGTTTATCTGCAATGTTAATTGTATTGTTAATTGGATTGTTTATCTGTAATGTTTAAAAGTTAATTTTGTTTATATGTGATATTTTGTTATCTACGTTTGTATAGTAATGTATTGAGCAAGTTATTTGTAGAAAAAATTGTTATGAAATACCTTTATTTACTGTTTAATTTTATAAATGTTGTATTGAATTTTATAAATAATATCTTTTTACAAATTGCTAATATTGCAATTAATGGAAAATATTACATATTTACCCGAATTTTAAATATTTTAGATGATGATGATGATTATGAAGATTATTGTGGGAAAAATTAGCATACAATATAATTCAAATTTTATATAGTATTTAATTTAATAATTTAGATATATTACCATGAATATTTAAATTACACTAATTAACACTAATTTCTCATTTTTAAAATTCTTATATGTTACCCGGGAAAATTATTCGTCGCCGCCGGCTTAAAAAATCTCTCCCCCCCCTACCACATCCTCGTTCCCAACGCAAAAAAAATAATTAATCAAAATTTTACAAGTAAAATTAATGAACACTAATTAAAACACTAATTAACAGTAAATATTGATTTTTACGAATTAAATATATTATCAGAGAAATTAATTAAAATTTGGTTTTTATATTAATCATTTTTTACATATAATTAATTAACACTAATTTTATATATTATCTAATTAATTACATTATAAATACTACAATTATTATATTTAAAAAGTTATAATACAATATATAATTACCAATTTTTACCCACACATAAAAAGGCAAAAGGGCATTTTGGTCTTTTTACTCAAAAGTCAACTATTTATACCCTCTTATTCTTCAATCCCAACCAAACACTATTTTTCTTATACCTGAATTATCTTATATCCCAACCAAACACTTTTTTCATTTATCCTACCTTATACTCAACTTTATACTTATACCTGGTACTACTAATACTCACTAATTCTCACTAATTCTCCAACCAAACGCAGCCTAATAATATCAATGAGTTAGTAATTTTTTGTTTGCACCCATGCATATATGTTGCATATGGCATGTGAATGGGATCGCATATTCACATGCATGCACACATGCATGATGCATATAATTTCAAGAATATTCCATTTTCAGTACTATATATATATATATATATATATATATATATATATATATATATATATATATATATATATATATATATATATATATAAAGGAAAATGCTAGATATACACCCCCAAATGGGGTGTACATCTTACACCCACCTCATCCTAGGGGTGGGTGAATTTCACTCGTCACATCGAATGACGAGTGGATGAATATCCACCTTAGGATGGGTGGGTGTAGGATGTACACCCTATTTTGGGGTGTACACCTAGCACTACTCATATATAAAACTTCTTTTCCACTCGAGATTTTTTAATAATCTAAACTTGAAATTCTCCATATCTTTTGTTCAACACTCCTTAATTATATCTAAACATGAAATTGATTTAATAAGCTCAAAGCACAAACTTAAATTAGATGGAAAAATTGAAGTTATTTTCAATCGATATTGAGACTTCTAAATCGATGATCAGTTTTATTAGACTTGATTTAGGGTATTTGAAATCATTACAAAATAAATTTTAAAATATTTTAATATTATTTATTTTATGTTCAAATGGCTCAAAATTAATAATTTTAATAGGCGTAGTGAGCCATTTATAAGATTAACAGTGTAAGAATATTCAAATTATATTAAATTTTAATAGAAAATTTTTTATATTATATAAAATAAGATTAATATTTTTGATCTAAAATTTTAGTATCATACCATCTCATTTTCTAAGATTTTTATTTTCAGCCGTTAATTTTGAGCTCCTTCGATTACTAGGCGAATGATATCGAAAAATTACGAAATTAATTTTTAAGATACTTCAAATATTTTAGATCAAATATAATAAAATGGATCGTCGATTCAAAAGTCTGAACATCAAAAATAATTTATAAATATGAATAATTTTGTGCTCATAAAAGTATGTTCGATTACTAGGCGAATGATATCGAAAAATTACGAAATTAATTTTTAAGATACTTCAAATATTTTAGATCAAGTATAATAAAATGAGTCGTCGATTCGAAAGTCTAAACATCAAAAATAATTTATAAATATAAAAAAATTTGTGCTTATAAAAGTATGTGGGCGCACTCTATAGTATGTATAGTAGTTTATGTTGGACGATATATGCATATCATCCCCAGCAGTATACGTCCAAGTTGCTTCCTCCAAAAGCTGAGCAGGATCTCTGCGCCAAAATTCGTACTGAGGGGGGAAGGTTGACATGCATGAGGACAACTCTCCTCTAGGTGGCCCATGCATATGCGTGCATGAAACAACGTACATGTCGCACACCCCTCTCTCTCTCTCTCTCTCTCTCTCTCTCTCTCTCTCTCTCTCTCTCTCTCCTCTCTCTCTCTCTCTCTCTTTCATGTATCACATCTCTCTCTTTCTCTTTTTCTCTCCTTGTTGACCCGTTGCTATCAACTCCAGTACGCTTGAGAGCCATATGCCGGCCTAGTAAATTATTGCATGCACCCAGGGCATGCATGCACCTTATCAACCCAAAGAAACCCTAGCTTTTATTTAGGCCACAAAATCTAAAACTAATTCATTGCATGCATTTTAGGATACTCAAACAACGAAGACGCGCGACTCGTTGAGAACCTCCAATTTGTTATCACATGCTTGTTTTATATCAATCTACTAAAGTTTTAAAAAAATATTTAAATTTTTCGATATAGATAAAATTAACACATTACAGCAGATCGAAAACTCTTCAGTAAAATTTGTTCTTAAAAAAAAACTTACTGGCCTTATTTTTATGCTATAAAATTTGATAATTAATAGATTCTTAATTTTATAATTAAATAGATAACATCGATCTATCAAATTAGATTTTGATAGTAAAATATCGATTATTATTATAGCATTGGGTTACTATACTTTTAAAAGTATCAAATAATTAGTGTTTATAAGTTTTCTACCGTTAGATCTATTCCTTTTATTTAAGAACTAAAAATCTAGAAACACTAATAAATTGATATTTTAAAACATATAGAAACTCAATTCTATTATTATATATTAAGTGCGGTGCATGAGATTGTGGTGTGTGTATAGAGAGATCTCATCTGGCTACTATCAATAGTATATTAATTATGTTTAGTTACTATATTTTTTTTTATCTTGGATCAATACTATTTTACCTACCACCACTCAATCTTAAGCATGCAAGGGATGCAAAGTAGACAATAAACACTATTTTTTTACTATCAATAATATTTTACTTTTTCTCTCTCTATATATATAGAGTAGGATTTATATACTTTCAAAAGCACAAACTCAACTATACTTATAATTTTTTTATCATTAAATTTGTATTGAGATCCGTACTATTGTAAAGTTAACTAAAAAAAAAAGTATAATAGTACAGATCTCAATACAAATTTAATGATAAAAAAATCATAAGTATAGTTGAGCTTGTGCTTTTAAAAACATATAAGCTCTACTCATATATATATATATATATATATATATATATATATATATATATATATATATATATATATATATATATATATATAATTTAACTTATATGCTTTGAAAATACCAACTCATTGGTGTCTGTAAGTTTTTAACCCTAAAATGAAAGAATATGCAGTTAGAATAATAGAGTACCCATTGGATTTTGTAGGTGGTTGATAGAATATCATGATATAAAAGGTAAAATTAATTAAAGAGATAAATCTAATGGTAAAAAACTTACAAATACCAATTACTTTATGCTTTTATAAGCATAGTAGCCGAATTGTAACGACCTGGTCCACTAGCAATAATAACTCGTTAGGCCCACACCACAATCCAAAATGCTTAAACCCAGTTATTATTACTAGTGTCCATGTCTCATATAAACCCAATCACAATTCCATCCACATCCGATGTGGGACTATTGGAGGCGTCACATGAACTCTCCACTCATATATATATATATATATATATATATATATATATATATATATAGCGTAGGGCTACTATATTCTTATGAGTATAAAATTTTTTATACTTATAATTTTTTCACCCTTGGATGAAGGGACGTGTAGTTGGGATGATAGTGGTCCCCGTAGGATTTAGTGGGTTGTTAGTAAAATAGTATAAATTCTAGGGACTACGATAATCCTAACTGCACATTACTTCATCCAAGTGCCGAAAACTTATGAGTACGAAAAAGTTTTACTCATAAGAGTATAGTATATATATATATGTGTGTGTCTGCGCGCGCGCGCGCGTGCGTGCGGGGAAGGGGGGGGGGGGGGGGGGGGGGGGGGGAGCAAGTCCGGCTACTATGTTTGTAAAAATACCAATTAACCACTTGGTGCTTATAAATTTTTTACTATTAGATCTAGCATTTTGATTAATTTCATTTCTTAGATCATACTATTTTACCAACCATGCATCCAGTAAACTCAAGAAACTAACTATCATTCTAATCATTTTATTATTTCATCCAAAAATTAAAAAATTTATAACCACCAATAATTTAATATTTTTAAAAATATAAAAATTCAATTCTATATGTGGATGTATATAGTATATACACACACTTGGTGCAATCAATATATACTTTCTCCATATGCAAGTTCTAACACGGCACCATGGCCAGCATTCATTCGCCCCCCTCATTAAGTTCCAAAACTGCTATTGCTACCCCCA